>BLKR01001538.1:0-156980 GCA_011170035.1 Teleogryllus occipitalis
CAGAAAGAAAAATTAACCTAGAAATAAAAAAGCACCCAATTTTCACAGTTCGACAGCTTTTTTATTTCTCGGTTAATTTTTTTCTGAACTAATATATTAATTTATATTGTTAATAATAAACATGTTACATGTTTCTGGTCTGTTTACATGATTCTGGAGTGCAAAGTTTTGCGTAGAAATCATATTTTCAAACCAAAATTTGCGTGTTTATTGCAGCTCAGCCATTCAAAATATCTAAGTAGTTTATTTGACAAAGTATGATTAAAATTGTTTAAACAGCTTTTTTCAAACTTTCGACGTTTCCTTCCCCGATACTCTGTATATCCATGCTTCTTTGAAACCAAAAACAATAATTTGCGTACTGAAAACTAATTAATTAAACCCATGGCAGTATAATTGTTAACATAAGTACTGTCACACATCTTTCGCAGGATAAGGAGTAAAATTTAAAGAAAAATTATAGTTCACATGAGTTTTGACAAATTACGTCTTACTTTCTATGGTATTCAAATAGTAACATTATATTACAATATTCAATTAGTTAACAATTTCGGCTAAAGAGACTTGTTTGATAATTCTCCAATTTCGTATTGTAATAAGATATCTTATGATACTCATGTCGTAAATAACTATTTGACAACTATTATGTTTAGTGTATGTGTCTAGCAGGTTTTGCATTATTCTGAGCAACTGGATCATACGAATCGCGTTTACTACGTTATTCACACAGGAGCACATGAATCTCAAAAAAGTATTTAATAATATAATCCTTGCTGATGAATCAACGTTTTATTGATGATTTTAATTTTGAAAATTTTCATTAGTTTGGATATTTAAATATAGGTATCACATGTAATTACATGTCTGTTAAACACGATAGCATTATATGAAGCAAGAAACATTGTTTTTCGTTTGATCATTGAACTTCATCAATCACTCAAAATTACTTTAATTTTCTCTGCTTATCAGCTTTTTAATCTCAGATCTTCGATGAAGACAGGAATCAAATAACATCGTAGATATTTGAGTGTTTTAAAAATAATAACGTGAATAAATGCTTCTATTTATTGAATTGGTTTTATAATGACCTGTAAAAACATGGGTTTTCTGTTGGTTTTGGGGATGTTGAAACCATTCAAATAGTAAAGGCAATGTTAAGCTGGTGACCTTTAACATTGTTTATTTGATATTTTTCTTAGGGATAGTTTATAATGGTTAAACGTTTTCAAAGAGTGCACATTAGATACCTCGAATGGCCCGTTTCCGTTTAATAAACCGCCACGTTCTCGCTGTACAGATGGTCGTGCAAAATTCAAGGTTTTGATAGATTCGTAGAATGGCGGCCAACAAACCACCTTCGAACTCTGACGATACTGAAATGTAGTCCGTGTTGGGAAGGTCATATCACTTGACCACCAAGTTCGTTCTATGTATTTTCACTGGGAAATGCTAGAGCATTGATATTTACTAAACTGTAAACAAACGCTAAATCTCTTTGAATTGTTATAACATCTGTTTTGCTTCCTTTTAGTAATATCAACTCGTTTTACCAAATACGTGAGTTTGTTATATTTTTACACGCTACAATTATTTAATTTTACAAGTATTTATTTTCAAGCATTTATGAATTCATGAAATTTCATTGAAACGTTCGCCAATCTAAAAACCTTTTAAATGTATATTAAATATATTAATGTTGTTTAAAAATATGTATTAGCAATGCGTAGATTTAGCACATAAAGCTCTGATTTGAATATTATACAATGAAATCATCAAATTAACAGTTTTAGAAAGGAATGATAAATTGAATTGAAAATATTAACTTAAAGTTTATATACGTTTATATAGAAATTTCTATACTTGTGTAAATATTGTGATGTGTGATTCTACTCATGTGATCTTTCAAAACACAAAATTGAATATTTCTGTATTTGAAAACCTTAACTCTACCTTCATCCAATCCAGTGCAGTTTATAGCAAACAGCTAAGCAATATGTTTCCCTATTTTTTAATGGTAATGGTTAAGCAAGAGGAACAAATAGTTTCTGACTCTCGGTGTTAACAGGGGACTTAAAAAAATTAATAATACAGTTATTCGGTTGCTCAACACCCCTTTGATAGAAAAACAGAAACAATTGTTTGGGCGTAATGCACCTTGAAAAATATTTTTTTATAATCAATTTCTTTCCTATTTGATAAATATATCGACTTGCAAATTGCAGGACTTAAAAGGGAATATAAAAACCAAATAAAAGTTAGGCTCATACTCGCCGTAAAAATACGAATTTATCATAATTAAATTGGCCACAGAATTTGTTTACAAGCAAGTGCATTTTAAGCGTATGTGGCAGGCAAAAGCGCGGCATTGGAGAACTGTTTTTTCAGTAGGCCCATCCCACGCTATTCTGCTGGCGCGAATGAATTAAGCGCAAACAAATGGGGTCTACTAAGATGTTAATTTCTTATAAACAATTACATATATCTCGAGAACGAGATATAATAGCACTGAACGGATTCCGGAATTTTGCATCACATTTAAACGCCATTCAGATTAGACAATAAAAAATTTGCAACAATTGCAAATTTATAAACAATTTCCAAATTTTGCAAATCTAAAGTGGGGAGAGTCTCCCGGTGTCCCAGAACCAAAAACAGCGAATTAACAATTTTGCAACAATTTATAATTTTATAAACAAATTCGAAATATGCGTTAGAACGGCCGGGAAGGCTCCGCAAATTGTGCCTGAAATGAATATCTCAAAATAGCAGTTTGTCAGGAGTTACAGATCGATTACTAAAAGATAGAATAATTGTTGCTAAAATGATAAATATTTACTGGTCTATAGACAATCATTCTGGACGAAAAACCCGGCTTAGAAATATTTTTTTCGTCGTGGCGTACGCGCAGGCAAACTACCTCCTTCGGCAGGGAAATATGATGATATTTTTGTCTCGTACGTAAACGAACTAGCCCCCTCCCCCTGAGACAGCGTTCTTTCTGCCTCTTGGGATGTTGCACCAATCACAGACAACTGTGGTTCTACCTGCTAGCGATTGGTCAACGCGTCCCTCCCCCTGCCCTCCCCCAGGCCGAGGGGTGTCCAAGTTTGTCGGCGCGGTGTGGAAGATAGAATTTTGAACGACATTTTTTCTGAGGGAGAGGGTACATATTTTTCAAATAAATAATTAGTGGTGCTAAAGAGCGCATACTTTCTTGTCCTTAGCAATGGTTATGTAATACTATTTACGTCGCAATTTCTCTCCGAATTAACACATCTAAGTCATCATTTTTTGTAAAACTCAATTTTACAATTCAACAATAATTTTCGAAAAATTACGTATGACCTTATTTCAAAATCTATATTCAAGGAAAATAATTCACTAAAGGGAAAAATATTTTTCTTTAATGTTTTAGTTGTAGGAAAATGCCGAAAAAAATTGAACTTTTACAATTTTCGAAAAATTAGGGATTTTAAAGACCATGAGACCCACACCATTCTAAGTGTCATTTACACGATCAAATAACAAAGTTAAATGAAAAACGTTGGACCCATTTTTTTTTAAATTTTGAAAATGTCCCAGGGGCTTCATATAAAGTACCCCCCAAAATTAAAATATCGCTAAAAGGGACCGTGACCTCAGCCAGATCGATAGGGAATACCAATTTCGGAGAAAATCAACTGAACGGTTTAGCCGCTAGCGTTTGTTCACAAGTAGACGAACCTTCTACCGTCAACCGATTTTCGGCATCAAGGACCCATGTAACACAAATTCTGGATACGTCACGTATTAGAGGATTTTTTTCTAAAGTTAGCAACTGGATTTATCGTTACCAGGGTCAAGTAATAAGAGTTTTTCTGCCCAAATTCACCCTTTTTTCGCGTAGCATTACATAACTTTCTCTCTCTGTGTAAGTGGGTGCGAGAAAGTAACTAGAAATGCTACAGAATTGCACAGACTTTCTCGTACCAGTCAGTTTTTCAATTTCTTTTGTTCTGGGCAAGCTCTACGGCCTCCCCCTTCTCATGGCAGCTGCCATCTATCTCCATTTAAAGTGCATTTTGTTTTTAAAAAAATTCAATTTTTTGGTTTCCTAACAGTAAAACATTACGTAAAGAATATTAAAGAAGATAAAAACCTCGTCCTTTGTGGCAATTTTCGTTGAACAATTTGGAAGTTTTTGAGAAAATGTTGTTTAAACGTGACCGTAAAGGTAAAAATTGAAGTTCTTTTTCACAGAAAACCTCTTTTCCAAAACTTCACTGGAAGTCATTTGAAGCATATACACACATAAAATAAACTAGAGGTGCTTCAGAATGGAACAGACGTTCTCTTAAAAAAAAATTCTAATTTCATTGGTGTGGCCTGGCTTAAGGTCTTGCTCCATTCTCTGGCCAGCTGCCATGTATCGTCGCCTAAAGTACATTTTTTGACAATTTCTCAACTTTTTGCTTTCCTAGTAGTACAATCGAATTATTACTTCAAGAATATTAAAGAAGAGTAAATTAAAGACAAGTTTTCATTGAGAAATTCGTAGCCGTTTTTGAGAAAATGGCGATTAAGCTTTACTGTAAATACGAACTTTGAAGCTCTTTTTCTCGGAAATCTATTGTGAATTCGAAAAAGTTAATTTGAAGTCATTTGAAGCACTGTTACTCACAAATGTCATAATGCGTTCAAAATGGATGGAAATGCCAATATTAACAGCGTGAGAGGTATTTCAAAAAATTACATTTGTGTAATATTTGTATACGGTATTCCCACGTAGCCACTTCATCAAACGCATGTATGTTAAAGTTGGTTTTTAGTGTTAAGAAAAGTGACAAATTGGATATTGAGGGGGAGATGATTGAGATGGTTCGCTTACGGCTCATTGCATTGCAGCTGCCTGGGCAGGGCTTGTATAAGAGCAACTTCATTGGCGAAGGCGGAGGTGGAGACGGTAGGGGCGGGAGGATGTTTGGGAGGAGATGGTAAGGGGCGGGACGGGGGTCAGGGTGGGTTTGTCGACCTAACGAGGGTTCTTGATCAGACGGACTCGCCCCCTGCCCCCAATGAAACGAGGCTATGTTGGACAGTGGCACGTGCGGAGAACTAGGCGGTTGGTCTGAACATGAGAAGACCTTCAAGGAAGTAACGAGGCGGAAATTAGTGTCACTAATTTCCGCCCCGTTATCATGACCTGTTCTTATGCGACCTGACCGCAATCATGACCTGTTCTTATGCGACCTGACCGAAATCATGACCTGTTCTTATGCGACCTGACCGAAATCATGACCTGTTCTTATGCGACCTGACCGAAATCATGATCTGTTCTTATGCGACCTGACCACAATCATGACCTGTTCTTATGTGACCTGACCGCAATCATGACCTGTTCTTATGCGACCTGACCGCAATCATGACCTGTTCTTATGCGACCTGACCGAAATCATGATCTGTTCTTATGCGACCTGACCACAATCATGACCTGTTCTTATGCGACCTGACCACAATCATGACCTGTTCTTATGCGACCTGACCGCAATCATGACCTGTTCTTATGCGACCTGACCGCAATCATGACCTGTTCTTATGCGACCTGACCGCAATCATGACCTGTTCTTATGCGACCTAACCGCAATCATGACCTGTTCTTATGCCACCTGACCGCAATGATGATTTGTTCTTATGCAACCTGACCGCAGTCATGACCTGTTCTTATGCGACCTGACCGCAATCATGACCTGTTCTTATGCGACCTGACCGCAATCATGACCTGTTCTTATGCGACCTGACCACAATCATGACCTGTTCTTATGCGACCTGATTGCAATCATGATCTGTTCTTATGCGACCTGACCGCAATCATGACCTGTTCTTATGCGACCTAACCGCAATCATGACCTGTTCTTATGCCACCTGACCGCAATCATGACCTGTTCTTATGCGAAAAACGCTATTCCCGTTGTTCAGATCATGATTGATTGATTGTGTGTTTATTTCGTGCTTCCGAGAGCGTCTACTGCTGTAGCCATTATACCCGTAAGTTGAGTGCATGTTTTATCTTGGGAAGTGACTGCTCTTCCCTCACTGGATGGTGAGATCTGGCGCCAACCTACAAATCGGCTTCGGGTTTTTTTCCCATCTAGATACCTCCCACTAGCGGGGCACTCTCCTAGCCAGGGACTTGGTAATTGATAATACTCTTGAGAATAAACTTGAGAATCGCATCGATATCATCACTACTATTCTCAAAATTATATCCATAATTTGCTAATTGTTTGTTTGTATCGCTAATTCACGGGTAGCTACTACCATATTGTCAATACACGACGTGAATAGGTTAAACCACATTTATTATGTTTTTAATTCGTATCCAAAACAATAAAATTTAGGCCTCTTCGATGTCTAGATTTTATAATGTTTTAAATGTGTAGTCTATAAACATAGGAAATGAAACAAAAATCAGATACAATTTTTAAAAGAATGTATTTTAATAGGTATCTATTCAATGAAGGATTTAATCATGTAAAAAGTTTAATTCAATAATATTCTTTTCCATAAATCCTTTCCACACTAATATCAAATTCTTTAATTTTAGAAGATCTTTCAAATCCTTTTCTTTTAGCACATCAAACTGGTAACAATTAGCACATCAAACTGGTAAAAATATCCAAAAAATTTTGCCAGGTTTAGAAGATTTTAGATCTATAACAATTCTATATCCAAATTTTGTATCTACATTTTGACGTTCACAATCTTTCATTCATTATGTACCTTTTATTATATCCTAAAACGATATGTAGCTTTATTCAGTTTCGTTACAATGTTCATTTATAAGGTAATTACTTTATAATAATTGGTCTAAATCTTGGTCTCAAATATTGGGCTTAATATTATCAGAATATTTTGTGTAAAATGAACAAAATTGAAAATTGAAATATTTTTTATTCTCATCATCAAAACTCAACGCTTGAGAATTAGAATAATTGATAAAATTTTTAAAAAAATTGTAGTATTTAGCAACACATTTCCCAATCATAAAGTAATTTTTAAATATATTTCTTACTCATGTTAGTGATAATGAGGGTGTTGAAATAATGTGTGGATTAGGAATTCAATAATCATCGAAATAAAGTGTGGTGTAGATGTTAAAAAATCTGGTTTAGTGATTTCAACGCTTCTCAACGCGTTGTATCATCTATTTTATGAACATTTCATGCAAAATGAATAAAGTATTGAAATTGTGAAATTTTCGATTTTGAAAATCTGATGTATCTCAACAGATCTCAACGCCTCTCAACACGAAAAAAAGCATAAAAAATATTAATCATTTTAGGTTTTTTGAAAAAATATGAAAATGTAGGGAATTTATTGCAAAAATCGTAATAATTTACAATTGAAAAAAATATGGATTATGAAAATCGGTTTCAGTGGCCTCGTTTTATATACTGTTCATATGACAAGATTTCTTGTAAAGAAGAAGCAAAGTTGCTTCAAACATTTTCATGTTAGGTATTTTTCGAACGATTAACTGTATATTTGGTTATATGTGATTAACGCAATGATGAGAAAGAATCTCTGAGGGGAATCATTCAGATTCCATTTCATCTGCTCAATTGTTGATAAAATTGAAGTCAATATTTTAAAACTTTTCTTTAGAATGCGATAGCATAGTAGTTAAAAATGTATACAATTGTGCTACTTAACTTTCCTAATAACGGTCCATTTATTGTATTTTCGTTGACGCTATTGAAAAAATGTCGAGAAGTTTGAGATAATCGTAATCCATGAGTATTATGTATTCTCGCACAATTTCATAGTCACATCGCATTCCCCGTATCAGACATCTCGCTCAATGCGGTTGTCTGAGTTCATTGATCCTATCTGTCGAGAGCGCGCGCTGCGTGGGAACAGTTGTTTCTGTCAGAGAAACATTGATGAGCAGCGATAGAGCTCGTGTTCTGCTAGACTGATCGACCACCTGTCTTCTGGCAGATTCATTGAGCTGTCAACACGGGCAGTCTAATAGTGCCTTTGGAACTGTATGTTTCGTTTACGAGTTTGACGTTCATATGGAAATGTCCCCCCTTGCAAGGAGAGTTTTCCTCTTATTTGTCAGACACGATTACATCAGTTCTTGAGAATTGTAACTATAAATAGATGTTTCGACATCTAACACTCTGAAAGATGACTCATTCTTAATCGTTATTTACTTACAATTTTAAAGTAAAGGGGATTAAAAACGTGTTAGTCGTACTTCAAAAGCGACCAAGATTTAATTGACTATTTTTAAATATTGTCGTTAATCATCTGGTGTCGCTGGTATTAACATAGTTTTACCCTCATTCTGTTACAAGGTCGATGTCAAGGCGACGATAAGAAAACCATTGACATTGGCATTGATATGGTTTTTATCAGCTGCGTCAGTGCTGTCACGATTTGTGATTTTGCTTATATTTCTACGTGCATTAACTCCACCATTAAGTAAACTAAAAACAGTCACATTCACTTAATTTTTAATTTGGGTGGATGAGCTTACCGCAAAATTAACATTTCAAAGCCAACGTGTAAGTATTTAATGTTAAAATACAGTACTGTACTAAATAAAAAGGTAACCAAAAGTATCTGGTACATTCTTTCGTCTCATCCCCAGATTGGCGCATTAGAGATACATTAGGCGAACATACACTCTTGCCATTCCTTAACCAATACTCGTCACAATTCTCCTGCTTTTAGGATTACAAAGTGGAAAGTAAATAAAAAAATGTTAGTGTTTCTGGAAAAATATAAAGGTTAATAAGCTGCTGAATTTGTCAATAATTAGGTGATCATAGTAGTAATTTGCCGTTGCTTTCTACTGAATGGATGATAGATAATGCGCTCCGATGTACAATGACAGATAAATGCTGGGTGGCAATAGCACGACATCCGACGGGATACGTGATGGAAAGAAAAGCCAACCACACTACAATCACACGAAGAAAACTCCCCATGCCTCACACGGCAGCCGAACAGCAGTCTTGGATTCCGCGAATTCTGACACTGCACAGCTGCAAGCTCCTGAGCCACGGAGGCAAGAATATTAATCCACCGAAGGAGAAAGTTAAGAGATATTATTAAATGTCCCAAGAATCCATGAATAGGATAAACAATAACAGTCAATAATTTTTATCGTAAAAGTATATTACAAAAGTAAGTCAGGCACATTTTGGAATATTAATGAAAAAAAAATAACAATATCCTATCACGTGTCAATTCGGTCTCAATTCGGGTATGTGAATAAATGACAAACAAAAATAAAACGCAGCACACTATTTTGTTTAAAGCAGCTGCTTAGTTGTCCAACGTAATCACAATCGTTGCGTCCTCCTGCTTGCGTGCGTGCGCCTGCGGCGCTGGCTGGGCGAAAGGAGGGCAGCGGGGAACAGCCCCTCCCTCCCTCTCCCGACCCGCCAAGAGGCGACGGGGAGGGGAGGAGCAGGAAGGAGGGCAAAAACGAGAAAGTGGTCAGTGATCGAGAAAGCCTCCGACGAGGAAGACGGCTGAATGGCAGTAAAAGTAAAAAATATAAGGAGTCAGGAAAAGACGGTTTATTACAACTGGGATAACATGAGTGGTAAATGAAATAAACAATTTAAGGTAAGCAAAGATCAGCGCTGATATTGTGGAATATATTTTTTTGTGGTGGAAGTAAGATCAGGTTGTGCAATTCGAGGATTGAAAATGAAATAATGTAAGTGTGAAAAAAGAACATACTGAATATAGAGGAGCATGTACTAAATCGTCGTTGGAGTGACTATGGAATGAACAGTTTGAAATGAGTAAAATGTTAATTAAATAACGAATAGATTAGGCAGAAGAAAACAGAAATAGATGGCTACATATTAAAAAATCACATAAATAAATAAAAGAATTAGAGATGTCTTGGCCAATATTATATTTATTGAAAGGGCAGCTTTCGAAGGCTTAACCATTATTACCTGCTGCTCTGAAGCCAGAAAAAAGCTGTGACGAAAACGTCCAATAATGGCCAAAATAATGCCTCTAATTCTTTCATTTCGAATTCCGACAATAACACATCACATATAAACTAATATGACGCCAGTAAAATAGAAAGAGAATAGAAAGAAAATTGTTAAAGATAAACAGGACGAGAGAGAGAGGGGAGAGAGGGAGGGAGAGGGAGATAGGAGGGAAGAAAGGGGGAAGATAAAGTAATGTTCCAAGGCAGGCACCCTGGGAACTATGGAGTAATATACTCAATATAAAACAAATCTTCAAACTCGCAGAAATACGTAGATTTTATTATACAAACTTCCACAAGATGCGTCCGATCTTTGAAGCTTTAAATCTTTATTTGGAAGTCATTCACGTAAAGTCAAAATGAAACACTATTAATTACACCGATCTGCGATGAAATTGCTACCTCCGAAGTTTTTTTGTTTTTTTTTGGTAATTTTTTCCTTCTGAAATCTAATTGAAAGCTAGAAACTTCCAATCTATACCATTTAATTAAAAAAAATATATTTTATTTTCCTTATAGCGTAATTTTCTTATGCCCAAAGAGTAATTACATAAACCGTGATATTTTGCCATGAGTAGTTTTATATTGTAAAGATTTGCAAACCAAATGTATTTAGAATGCTTTTAGTGTGTTTATAGTAAACACCGAGGGCATCTGATGATTCTTATGTCATACGGCGGTGCGGGAGACTCAGGAAGTTAGAGCGAAATAACGTGCACCCAAGCCATTATTCCATGTAGATAGCCAATCCTTGGTGACAGGCACATTCTTATCTTATATTTATGAAAACTTACATTAACAGACTTAGATTCACTCGAATTGCATTTGTAAATGTCATTTGGAAAATAAATCAGTTTCAAGTTGTATTGTGGGGTAGAATGTTGTGAATTTGTAGTTCAGTATGAAAGTATATTTACCATGTCGCATAGCTCAGGTATAAATGACCCAGAGCACTTTTGTTATACATGTGGGAAATACACATTGCCTAAGTAGAGACGTAATGTTAAGATTTTGTAAAAAAAATCATATCTTGCCTATTTTGGAATCAAACAAAAGTAAATATTGAACAACCCACAAAGTATGTAGAGTATGCATTGAAGATCGTCATTGGATCAACGGCAATTGACTGTCGCTATCTTTTGGAATATCTATGGTTTTTTGGAGAGAGAAGTCAAACAATTGTAATGACTTCGACTTCTGTTCGTGTGATGTGAAGGGGCACAATTCGCAAAATAAACAGTAAATTGTGTATCCGGCAGTTCGGTCAGCCATTTTACCTGTCCCCCATGGGCCTGATGAACCTGGGATGGCCTGATGCTTATTCTAAAACATGGACTTCCAAACTATGATCCAAGTGAGTGGAGACTATTCATTGATGCTTCCAAGCGAAGTTTAAAGGGTGGTCTCCTTCATAATGGTAACATTTTTGGTTCAGTAACTGTTGCATATTCAGTGATCCTCAGAGAATTAGTTGCAATGCGAGTAAAGTACAGTGAACACAACTGGCAAGTTTGTGGCGATTTTAAAGTTCTTTACAATGCTGATGGGTCAACAATCTGGTTTTTCCAACTGTCCGTGCTTTCTTTGCTTGTGGGAAAGAAGGCAAGAGTTGGTCACTGGAATAAGAAAGACTGGCCACCTCGAGAAAGTTTGGAAGTCGGTGTAAGAATGCTGTGCGCAAAACGTCCTTCTAAAGTTTTGCTGCCACCTCTCCACATTAAACCTGGCTTAATGAAACAATTCTTAAAGGCTTTAAATAAGGAAGGAAACTATTTCAAGTACATATGTGAGAAATTCCGAATATTATTTGAAGCAAAATTAATTATATTTAATGGTCCTGATATAAAAAGAAATTGATGTCCGATGCAGCATTTAAAAACTCTATGGATGAAAAGAAAAAAGCTGCATGGATATCTTTCTGTGGAGTTGTTT
Source organism: Teleogryllus occipitalis (assembly GCA_011170035.1). NCBI lineage: Eukaryota > Metazoa > Arthropoda > Insecta > Orthoptera > Gryllidae > Teleogryllus > Teleogryllus occipitalis. The sequence continues at coordinate 11,942 of BLKR01001538.1, forward strand.
CAAAATTCCTTGGTAACAACAAGGATCCCAATTACCGAAACATTGTGACTAGCATGCTTGAAGCATACGAGGAATTTGGTTGAAACATGAGTATGAAAATTCATTTCCTTTTTCTCACCTAGATTAGTTCCCTGGAAATCTAGGATTTTTGAGCGAGGAACAGGGCCAACAATTTCACAAGGATGTGCGGGAGTTTGCAAGGAGGTACCGGGGACGCTGGAGCATCAGTATGCTTGCAGGCTATTGTTATATGTTGAGGAGTGAAATACCTGAAGACAAACAAAAGAAAAAAGAACAGGAGTAGTTTTCAAGTAAAAAGCAACGGTCGTGAAGTTTGTGTTTCCATTGGTGAAGAAAACAAGACAAAATAAAGCAAAAACACTCTAGTGACCTGTATTAATAATCATACACATTAATTTCAGCAAATTCTGTGTATTAAATAATTTTTTCTTTAAAATAAAAAAGTATTATGCGAACGTATATGTTAAAATTACCGTAATTATACAATACATGTAAAGTGATTTTGCAAGAAAATCTTACGTGATGGATGTAAACTGATTTAAAATTCGGATTCAGCACATCGACATTATATAAAATCACGCTTTTTATTTTAGACAACAAACGAAACGTTAAAATCCCAGGCTTGTGTAATGAACAAATTGCTGATTCCAAAAATTAGTTCTAGTGAGATGCAACATATTACCAACTTAGGGAAGGGCAACTGTTATCGAACTCTCGTGAATACGGAAGGTGAGCGAGTTAGGGAGATTCATCTGGAAGTACGAGCCTAAAATATATTACAAGCGATAGAGAACTTAGGGAGACACAGGGGACGTCGTGGGTGGAAATACTATAACTACAGAAGGTTGACACATTTTGGGGGGCGGCGCCTACGCTGATCTTGCAAATAAACGTATGAGCACTGAATGAGTGGTGAGTGAAGAAAGAGACAGTGGCGAAATAAAAATACAGAAATGTTGACGCCAGGAGTTTTTGAAATACAGTTTTAGGCTATGTAGGAGGGATCAACTCCGAATTGGCCGAACTTTCCCAGGATAGTTTCCCTCATTTTTTGACGTCTTTGGCCGTTTTTCGTCAGATTTTGTATATTTTGGCTCTTATTTAGAGGTGTCTATCGGGATTCAAGTCTAAATTATCTAGGTCTCATGGGTAGATTCGAAAGTTTCTTCACGTTTTTTCCGCTATTTGTCATTTGCATTGTAGGAACACATGTATGTCATTCTTATCACACGAACAAAATTTTGGCTACCATTACACACTGCAAGTCAGTTAAAATAATTTATGCATTTGGCGAATTGGTCCTATGATTTCGTCAACGCAACAACAGCATATACTTTCTTGCATTTTGGAAACAGTTACGAAATATTACGAATTCTAATATTGAAATTTTTGCCCTACTAACACTACAGCTATACACTGAAGAAATCTAATTCAACCAATTCAAACAAAGCGTCTTTGGTACATATCTGCATGTATTTTGATAGTTAGGAACAGTAGTCATTTCTCACTTTCACTAATGAAACATGACTATATTTATCTGCTATAGTATTTACAGCACATTGTACAGAAAGGCAAGCATATATTTATAAATATATTTTATTGTTATAATCATATTTTGTTAAAATAATTAAAATTTTCAATGAATAACCAATAAATAAAAAAGTCTTTTACAAAATTAGTATTGTCTTGATGTGTTGTACTGTTAGACCCCAGTATTGAACTTAATAAAATACATCAAACAAATTTGAAATTATTTTCAGGTAAAAGAAAACGTCATACGATACAATTAATCGCGGTAGTTAACATACATGGTCACATGTGAATAAAAATGACAGAAAATGCAGTAAGGGGCTTACCTTATTATTGCAGACCTTTCAGAATCATCTATTGCATAAGACTGTAAATCCAAAATCCATGTTATTATTAATGCACTTTTGCAAGATTTGTTCTTCGGTATATTGAAACGCACAAAATTTATCGTAGCAACCAAAGACTTTAATAAAGTCATATGAACACTAACTGACACTTTGCCTTATTTTCAAAGAACTGTTTCTGAAAACTAGGCGTAGGTCAATTGTTGCCTGCAATTGTAATTTCTTGAAATTATTGCATTACATTGCCGAAGTTCTGAATTCGCATGCGACACCTTAAAACTAATTGCTTTATTTATTGTTACACTAAGCCTAAACGACACCACGTCGCATTTTATCAAACAGAAATCAAATGAGTATCCAATCAATGAAAGGTTTGTTGTTGAATAAATAATTATTTTTTTAATACAACACTGTAGTGAATAAATTGATTGGAAATTTAAAAAAAGGCATAAATGCCTTTTTTTTTTATGTAGGCGCCAAAGAGCAGAGATCGGTATTTATGTTGAAATAGGTGCCCATAGGCACTATAAAAGTTTGTTTAATACCGTTGCTGGTCAGATACTCGTATATGAGGAATTATCTATATAAGGCTCAATAGGCTGCTAAGGAAAATAATAGGTAAAAATCTAAAGATAAGAAATCTAGCATTCACTATACATTTTAAAATGTATTATGCTCTATACGCCATTTTTGTCAGGGATTTAACATATTTACGAAAATAAAACTGTTTTATTACGTAAGATCATAGAGCCCATTTGAAAATATTCAGCGAGGCCCCTCAATCCTCCGGTGCGCAAGTCTATGAAGACTTCATAGACTAGAGAGGGTTCCTTACGTAATAAAACCGTTTTATTTTCTCAAATATGATAAATCCCTGAACATAAAGGACGTGTAGGACAGAATAAATTTTCAAATTTCTAGTGATGACAAACAAATGGACACATTAGTCTATCCATAAACTATTACTTTATTGTAGTCAAAGATTTCTTCCGGGCTGAAGGGCCGTGACCCATTGAAAAACATGTGGATCACGGCCCTTCAGCCCGGAAGAAATCTTTGACTACAACTCCGGCCGTGAAAGCCTACATTGTTTTATTACTTTATTTCTTGCGTATTTCATTGCATTGCATTTCTTTAAAAAAAATCATTGGCAGAAATTTTATTTTTGTCGCGAAGTGCATTTTTCAGAAACTTTGCTTACCGAGAAGGAAAAGATAAGTAAACTGCAGTAATTGGAAAGTCTTGTCAACCTGTGTAGAATAGATTACGCAACTGATGTATAATGTTAAGCTTTATCGTATAAGTACATATTTTAAATAACGAGCGTCATTAGGAGCGAGTTTACAAATTTGTACGAATGCAACAAAGCAATGTTATAAATGAATTTCAAACGTTATTTTTTGTATAACAGTATTATAAAATTATAATAAAATCAAAGTGAATTTGTGGAAACAACTTTATCGCGACGTCACGGGTATATCTGTGCGAAAAAACGTTGGTCGGCTGTTTGGTTTGGTTTGGTTTTTTCGTGTTTCCGGGCGCGTCAACTGCTTTGGTCATTGGTCCCGTTAGTGTAGTGCATGTTTTTTCTCGAGAGATGGCGGTGATCTTCTCCCGCTGGATGCCGAGATCCGGCGCCGACCTACCGTCGGCTAGTGGGGTTTCCCCCTAACCAGGACTCTCCCACCAGCGGGACACCGCCCCAGTCGGGACAAGCTCTAAACTCCCGACCGGTCTCTCGGAATATGTGGTAGTGTAGTGCATGTTAGTGTAAGTTTGTGTGTGTGTGTGTAAGGGGGAGAGGATAGGACAAGGAAGAGGAAGGAAAGATCGCGCGCGGTCCGTGGCCCGTTTGGTAGGGTACTACTCCGGCATTCGCCTGGTGTTGATCGGAGAAACCACGGAAAACTACCGATCAGAGCAGCCGGCCGCTAAAATTCTCCTCCAGGTAGCGACTGAATTCGACCTAGCTGAAAAGCTAGTGTCCTGCCGCCGTCAGGACTCGAACCTAGGACCTCCCGGTCAGAGGCGCTGCAGTGACATCAGTTGATGCACTGAGCTACCGCTCGCGGTCGGTTGTTTGGTTTACCGCTAACCCCACGGGATTCTTTTGCTGCGATTGAATATGCGATGACGCAATTATTTGTGCCTTAAACGGCAAATATATCAAGATTTGTGCATAAGACGTCATTTTATGAAGGATGCCTCGTAACGAAAAAGGTAGTTCATAATGCTGGATTACAAAAAATGTACATGCGGCCCCTGTGGTAGCGTGGTGGCGATGGGGCAGCGGCGTGCCTCGCCGGGTCGCGAGGGAAGGCACGCCCACGCCTGCGAGATGCGCTCTCTGCAGCCGGGCCTCTTTAAATTTTTTCTGCGACGTAATGTAAAGCTTTGCCGGGGCGGTATAATAATCTATTATCCGCCCTGAATAAAAAAAGCATCGTGTAGAATGTTCTGTCCGCGGACGAGTAAAATGTTAAGACGCGAAACGAGGCTGACGCCCACGCCAGAAAATCACCGAGGGAGCATTTATCCAAACATTGAAAGGAGGAGAAAAGTAAAAACGAGAAAAGGGGCAAACGGGAACGGAAGGCTGAAAAAGACGGGACGAAAGGTCCCGGGAAGTAAACCTAAAATACTCTTCTCGGACTGTGTGCGGTGGGTTCGTTTCATTCTTCCCTTTTTGCGAGCGGGGACTTCCGAGGCGCGGCTGTACCTGCTTTAGCGCGCGCCCGCGTTCGCGAGAGCAGGCGCAGAATCGCGGCTAACGACGACGCGGAACAGCCTAGGCCTTCTGCGACCCTCTCATCCCTCAAGTGGGTTTACTAGTTTGGACAGTGAAGACGTCGCAATGTGTGTGAAGCTCTAAGGATGGCTTACGCTGATTTCTCATTTATTTTATGGCATATTTCTCAATGGATCAAGGTAACAATTGTTTTTGCTGTAGCCTTCAGGCCAAATGTGGTGTAACCGGTTGGGTTTTTTACTGAGATAAATTTACGTCTTTTTTAAGGCCAAGACTAATGTAAAATCTTGTTCTTTAAATACTGAGGCATGAATATTGTCTCCAATGTTTACTTTACTTAATTTTATTTTAATTAATTAATTTTTACTTTCTCGTATACATAGTATGGAGAAAATTGTGTAATGCTGTGGAAAATCGATTTCGATTTTAAATGGAAATACACGTTTTGGGGTCCCCTTGATACTGAAAAAGTGATTTTTTGAAGGTCCGTCTGGTCTATGTGCCCATCCGTCTGTGAACATTACTAGCGTCTAAACCAGACGTACGATCTTTTACAAATTGCAGAAACCCCTGTAAATCTAGCTCTAGTTGAAGCTTTGAAATTTTGAAAAACATTCTTTACATTTGGGGGGTACTTTACATGAAGCCCCCGGACATTTTCAAAATTTTCTCAAAAAGATCCAAATTTTTTCCTGATGTGGAAGGAAGTCCATCTTCTTTCCTGATGTGGAGGAACAAAAGAAAATATCCCTAATAATTGTACTTGTAAACGCACGAGGTTCAGGCAAAATCCAATATGTCCACAGCGTTGTTGCAAGCAATAAAGATGTCCGTGTAACCAATAAGATGCAAAGATTCACGATCGCGTGACTGCTCATGCCACGTGGTTCATTCTGTCATTTACAACAGCGTCCTATTTTATTTATTAGAAGATTGGGATCACAAGGACACAAACACTTTGAGTTGTATGTGCTAGAACGTACAGAGCAACAAAAATGTGAAGCGAATAATTCAGAAAACAATGAAAGGGAAGAAGACTCATACAGTCAAACTTACCCACTGCAGTATTTTAGTTTTGATGAAGTTCTTACTTTGATCCTTTGGAAACGTAGTTTTGCATTAACAAATATGGAACAATATAACCTTCAGCAGGTGTCACTTGAAAGAGGTATACCATTGGCAGATATAATGCAGCAGGTCTATTGACTGAACTTTTAGGAGATAAATGGAGAGAATTCTTCAGATACTCCTGGGCTAGAATGGCATTCCTTTATTCTTGATGGGCCCATAACTGAAAATCAAACTTTAATGGATAGACAAGAACTGAAAGATAATTGTGATTGTTCAGAAGATTATCATGGCTGGCACATATAGATTTTGATGTCTTTTTAGTTCTTCGTAATTTATTTAGAGGCCAAACAATGTTGACGTTAGCTACAGAAATTGTTGTAGGCGTTCTGTCTTTTTGGAAAAATAAAATATTTTCATACAAGCTGTAGTACAATAATTTATCCCAATCAAAATAATAGTAGCCCTTTTTGATGCAAAGCAAACTTGTTCAATTTTTCCAAGTAAAAGCAAACATATCCAACTTTTAACCTGAAATATCGTCATAATCTGATTTAATAGCGGTATACGTAGACAATTGTAACAATACTGTTAATCAGTACAGCATATTACATTATTTGAAAAGGCGACAACCTATCAATAATCAGTTTTTCGCTGTTTCTGAAAAATCAGTTTTTATGGACATATTATTTGTATGGACGCTCCTTAAATACTGATACGTGGAAGCACACACGGCAGTTTCTCGGCGGAATGTGCGAGTGGTAACGGAAAGTTTGAAAATTGAAATATAGTAACTTCTATTAAATTTGCTTCCTAGTGTTAGAATAGATATGATGGAATAAATGTTTCGGTTTTTTAGCTGTATGCTTTTGTCCATACAGATCACACAATGACCCAAGGCCACATTTTACGAGTTGATAAAGGACCTTCTTCTATGTAGTTTACAAAGCTGTTTTTCTTCTCGCTTCGTCCCGGAGAGTCACCAGATGTCGTGTACACCTATCTTTTCTGCGCCTTCCAAGGTTGGCTTCTACTTCCTGACGATGTCAGATGTCATATCCCTGGCTACCTTCACCACGCTCGTTCGTGTGATGTGGTTATTCTATTGTTTTTTCTCCTTTTCACAAATTTGGTAATATTGAGATATACCCAGATATCCTAAGAGAAAATTTGATTAAAAATAATAAAATGAAAGACTATTGTGAAACATTGGTACCCGGAAATGACAATATGAGAGTAGCATAGTGTATTTAGAAAGAAGACATAGGTTAGCTATATTGGACAGGGCAAGAATTAGATGCAAATATTACGACACAAATATTAAAGGCCGATATGAACAGTGAATATGGGATATTGGATATTCCTAATCTAAACTAATAAAAGTGAATTGAACGACGTGTAACCGACGTCGATACCACAAAAAGTAGCGTATGAATAGATATGAAATTTTTACAGGCTCTTCTTCAGGATTGTCGCAGTGTCCTAGAAATGTTGGGTAAAGATTAACTTAACTCAAATGCGATAAATAAATAATTTAAATAATATATTTGTAGATGCACCGCGGCCATTTTTCGACTCTCACTTAGCGCACGTGGTTCCTATTATATTCCGCCAGAGCCCAGTAGTGCTGCAGCAAAACTGGTACCTAATTTATTCGCTAGAGGCCAGTAGCGGTACATAAGATAACAAAAATTTCATCTAATAGCAATGTGTTGTAAAATAAAATGAAAGAAAATTATAGTATTTTATTAAAATTTGAACCAATTACGTTAAAAATAATAATTTTAAACACCGTGGTTGATATAAAATTGATCTTTTCTCTCATTCACAAGGATTGAAAATGAAGAAAGCCCGGCCAACGCCGGGTATTTTGCTAGTCATGATTTTGCCGCTTCAAAAAAGCGCCGCGGCGTCACCGGCCATCTAGTGGCCCGAACCGCCGCTAGAAAGCAGCAGTCACTAGCTCCGTCGCCACGCACGAGCACCCACGCGGCGGAAGAGCGACAAAATTTGTTTTTTGTAAAGTCTGGAGTGACAAAAAAGTGACAAATTCCTATGTTGTTATTTTTTATTTATGTCTGTAATTAGTTGGTTTTCTTGCGTTTGCGATACTAACTTGATATCAATGATATTTTTTTGCTTAACAAATTAGCGACAAAAAGCGACAAATTTTGAGCCTAGTTTCAATAATTTTTGAAAACTTCGCGTTTCTAACTTTACGGAGGTCCAACATGAGGGGAAAGCAGCAGCCGCCCCTCCCGTTTTAAGAAGCCGCCCGGCGCGGCGGTGAAGTGGCAGCCGTGTAGTTGAAGTATCAGACGCAGTGACGTTATACTGTGTTGGACAGGCTCTCACTTCGGATCATTCTAACTGGCTATTGTAATATTTCGACTACTTGGCACTGTATTACCATTTCCTGGACATTGTGACCTGTGGCTAAAATAAAGGCATCATTCTTTTCGTTTTTTGCTATAATAAAAGTTTCATTTAGTATACATCATAGTTTTATTTTGAAAATGTTTAAGTAATTTGAAAGATTTTGAGTTTTTGTAATTTGATAAAAAACTGTAATATTTTCTAAAGTTAGTTCGTGATTTAATTGAATATATGCTATGAACCATGGGGCTTGTAGTGATTAAATTTATTTTTTGTAATTTGTATTTTATTAATATGAGTTTTAGAAACATTACACAAAATAAGAGAACCATATAACCTTTTAAATGCTATGGTCGCGAATTGGGTATCTCAGACCTTTTTCATTGTTGCTTGACATTGTGTAATATAATTTGCGAATTTTATTTCTTCAATAGATGTAATCATACTAAACGACACATATAAACAGGTTTTTTAAATCCTGAATGCCAAATGTCGATAAAGCATTGTTGTACACTCCTGGCCAGAGTGTTCACATGATTTGCGTCTGTTCGAATCTTCTTCTAAAACGTGCTTAGCTGCTATAAGCCTGTGGTTTTAGTGCAGGAAGAGGCCGGTTTTGACTTTCCACCGAAGTTGACGGGGCATATGCAGCTAAGTTCTAACGGTTTTTCTTTTTCTTATAGATACAAATCGCTCATAACCTACAAAGCTGATGTTGAATGATGAGATCTTATCATTATCACAAGCGCATAAAATGTCAGAGTGGGAAGTGAAGAGGTGTCATCAGGGGAAGATAAAGTTGGAATGTATGAGAGATAGATTTTAAAAAGAACACGAGAGAGGTATGATCCCTGGTGATAACGCCTTTACTTGATCATTTACCTTCTTGAGCTCTACAAAACACAAATAGGCTTCATCACTTTCTCCGGTATTTGACGGACTATAAATAAAGCGTCTGTTGCTGAACTGTTTGTACGGAAACCTTGTAGTTCCACATTGATTTCGAAGTATGGTTGTAATTTTGCCAGTATTATTTTCGTCAGTAATTTAGTAGGGTTGTACCTTTGTAGTTATTTGGGTTATATCTCTTCCTCGTTTTAAAGATCGATATACTGATTTTCCAAACTTGTGAAACATCATTGAGTTCTAATATTTTATTAAATAATACTTTCAGCTGTTCTTTTAATCTCTCTCCCCCAAACTTCAGCAATTTGTCGCTTCCATTATCTTGACCCGCAGCTTTTCTTTTCTTTAAGGTTTTCATTGTAGTATCCACATCATTATCTGCAATATGAACTACGTCACCCCTGTTGTCGTCCATATTTAGATTTGGATTTTCGTGGATTTGTTCCTTAAGCTCTTGATACAACTGTTGAAAATAGTTTCCCCAGGAAGACATTTCAATCGTATTTATTTTTTACTTCTACGTTTATTTCAACTTTCATACTTTCGTCTACACAACATTCAGGTCTTTCGACATATTATTTGTTAACTTTTACCAGTATTCCTCCTTCAGTTTCACAGGTCCTTCGTGACCACAGACCGATAGACGGACAGATAGACAGACAAATGTTTTTTGGCGTAAGCCAATTTTTCGGTATCAAGAACCTACAAAACGTGGATTCTGACTGCACAACGACTTACAAGGAGTAATTTGCTATATATGAGTTTTTGCCTCAGCATTTCAATATTTTTTACTTTTTCGCGCTTTGTAAGAAGGGAAAGAATTGTTGTGCACTGGGAAAGGGCAATTTCTTATTGCCGCGCTCTGTACCGAAAAAGTGGTTAAATCATGTTCCTATATGAAGTACATTTCTTCCTCTAACACGCTGTGTAGTTAGAATCCATGTTTTGTGGTTACATCATACCGAATAATCGATTGACGACAAAACGTTTGTCTCTCCGTCTATAGTCAACGCTAGCTCCTAAACTGTTCAGCTGATTTTCTTCAAAGTTGATACTCTCCAATGGATTTAAATGAACTCGAAGGTCCTTGAGTATGAAACGGATATTTTGATTTTGGGAGGTACTTTAAATGAAACCTGAACACAGTATTCAAAATGTTCCCCAAAATGGTTCTACATTTTTTTATTAAACTTTGTCTTCTAATAGCATAAAGGGTGCTTAAAAGAATGGTGCAGGACCACTTCGTGATTTTTTGAAAATTGCAAAACTCTTCTCGGCGTTTTCCAACAACCACAATATTGAAGATGGAGAATTTTTTTTCTTAATGAAATATGTTATTTAAGGTCAGGTCATGAAATAAGGTCATGTAAAATTTCTCGAAAATGTCAGAAATTATTGCATAATTTTGCGTGAAACATTTTTTTTAAAAACTATTTTCTCAAACTCGACTCCAATTTTCTTCTTTAAAATTTATCCTCGTATATATTAAAGTACGGCAAAAACGGTGCTAATCTCATTTCCAGGGAACTCTGTATTATCGAAAATTGCTAAATTATAACATTTCAAAACTACAAAATTGAAGAGAGATTTTTGTCTTAGACATAATCTATTCCAAAAATCAGCTCTTTGAAAATGTTCATGTGTCACTTTTTGGCAGAAACTAGTAGTTTTGTGTAATTAGTGCTTGAAATTTAAGAAACTTATAAAAAATCTCAAAACCCGCTCCAAATGTTTTCTTCAATGTTTCCCCAGAGATAAAATAAGGAACGCTTAAAGGAATAGCGCAGCTCTAATTTTCTTTGAGCTCCGAATTTTCGAAAAATGCAAATTTAGAAATAATGCGAGAAAGTTCGTGTTGTAGCACGACTAGTTCTACATTACGTTTTCGAGAAGGTAAAAATAAAATTAGAACAAAACCACTGACTATACAGAGTGGGGGGGGGGGTTGAGACCGGTGTTTCCCTACCCGTCAGTGATGCCCATATTGTGAACGGCGCGCATATGTTACGTGTATCCATTGAAGGAATGCCCCAAGAGGAGACTCGTAGAAAGAGCGCGAGCGAGTGCGAGAGAGAAGGAGCTAAACAGGAGTCCACAACCGGTTTACAACTCTCAGCATGACGCAAACTTGCATTTCCTCGCAGGTTCTGCGTTGTTTTTTTTATCCTTGTTGCTGGTCACGTTTTCTACTATTTTCTCGAAGATACGCAAGTGCCATTCTCGGAAGCAGATGACGTAGCGGGCTTTACCCTTTCCCTCACCATCTCAAGGGCACGTAGACCATCCGGCGGAGCATCGAATATCCCCTTTTTATTCTGCAAGGTACGATCTCACTCACTCGGATTTTCGATGTGAATACATCCAAAATTACATAATGAGTAAGATATGTTTGTTTGCTTGTGCATTATATTTTTATTGGATGATAACGTGCGTACTTTATCTTTCACGTTGACGTGTATGAATATTTATCTTGAATCATTACTTCTCATAATGTGGTCTGAGTTTGGAGACTGGATATTCACACGTAAACTCACAGAAAACCAAAATTGATGACAAAGGCCGAGAGCAAGAATCCGAAATGACTTGTATGCGGCCATGTTCGATTATTCAAATGAACGAACTATGTGGGTCTCCAAAACGCTATCTTCTGCATTATCCATTTCTCAAATCTTCAACAAATTATAATTAGGCATGGCAAATTAAAAAGAAACTGATAGCTAATAATACGAAACTAGAATTTCTAGAGAATTGAGTAAATAAAATTTTGTCTTATTTTGATGAATGTGATTTTCGATATTTGTAAACGTTTTCAAGTTTTAGAAAGGTATGAGATCAAATATGAAGAGGAAAGGACATAAAATACAGACTCGCACTCCTTTAATTTCTGCTCTAAACGAGCACCATGTTAGCCTTTGATGTCTCAAATATGGACGTCACCGCATGGCACGGATACCACAATGAAGGAAGTTGTGGCATCATCAATTCAGGAATAGAAGATAAAACTTTGGTTTCTCAGAAGAACGTTAGAAACCTCACAATGAGATTGTAATTATGTGAAAGAAATATTTCTAATGGCTTTTTATAGCCATACTAAACCCAGAGACCAACTCATTGATGGAATGATGCAATTTGGAAAAGAATACTCATGATAAGTTGTACACAGTCCGTACATACACAAATAGTCACACATTCTTTCATCAGCAGAATTTTCTTTTCATTTCTAATCATTTTATTTCTCCTTTTCTTCATCGACTTCATCACCTTCTACTGTTGCTTTTCCTGTTTATCTTCTTCTGCATCATCTTTCTCCTCAATATCATCATCTACTTTCTCTTCATATTCTTCTTTTTCTTGATTACTTTTTTTTGTCTTTTATTTTGTCTGAAGGAAGCAAAAATATTTTCATCTAAAACATTGCAATGTCATCAAATGTTCCAGAATACATTGATCAAAATTTTGTTTCTCGTTCATCATTTTATCAATAATTGATATTATATATATATATATAATGACGTGTATATATATATATATATATAATGTCATGCCTCAGCTATATATATACATATTGGTACCCGACCTAATAATTGATACCTTTTCTAATTCAATCCCCAATACAGAAGACCTTCCTCGACGAATTCCGAATTCCGAATTCCTCGAATTCCAAACACGTGAAATTGCCTAGATGCTAATCATTTGGCAAGTGAAGACGTCATCTTGCAGCACATTGCTTCCACAGCAAGTGGACCAGGCGTTGGAGCGCGGAGTCTGCCAGGCCCGCCGCCGCCGCCGCCGCCGCCGCCGCTCGCAATAGCGCACCGTACGGAAGCCGGCGCGCTCCGTTAGGCGTCGCGCGTTTTGACATACGCGTGAGGTGAACGCGGTGGGAGGAAGCGGCACCGCTGGTGACGCGCCGCGCCGCGCCGGTGGGTGGGGGTCTCCGAAGCCGCCGCCGCCGCCGCCGCCGTTGGCACCGCCGGTGCGCGGCCTCCAGTTGCGCGCGTACCCATGGCCGAGAAGGAGTCGCACGGCGCGACGGCGCCCTCGGAGCCGCCCGCGTACGCCGAGGCGGCGCCGCCCTCCGCCGACCACAAGTACGACCAGCCCCAGCGCCAGGCCTGGGGCAGCAAGGTCGAGTTCCTCTTGTCGTGCCTCAGCTACGCCGTGGGGCTGGGCAACGTGTGGCGCTTCCCTTACCTGGTGTACCGAAACGGAGGGGGTGAGTAGCTCAATGGCCGTTGTGAGTTTGATTCGACTTTGCCCCTACGTGGGCGTTCAATGTTAGGCGAAGGCGATAGGTAGAACAAACCTCTTTCGTAGGACTAAAGGGACTAAAGGGATTGGGACCTAAACCATACGTAGGACAAAATCCCTTTTGAATTTTGTCCAAAATGGATATTTCCAAAATTTTCCATTTTCCAAAATGGATATTTCTCGGTCGATCTGGCTCGATACAAAGCTCTGCGAATTTGAAAAATATTCATTAATTTTACGCGGTACTTTACATGAAACTCCTGGGACATTTTCAAACTTTTTTCAAAAATAACTCCACATTTTTTCTTTAAATTAGTGTAAGAATAGAGTGAAAAGCACTTATAAAGGTGGCATAAGTCCGATTTTCACCATTGACTCAAATATTTGAATTTTTTTGTGTCTTCCTACAACCATGAAATTGAAGATATTTTTACTTCAAGTAAATTTTGTTGTACATAATTAGTTCTTTCAATAAGGTCATGTACATTTATCAAAATTTTTGTAGTTTTCGTGCTATATTGCTTGCAATATGTGCATTTTAAAAAAATAACAAAAACAAGATTTTCTCGAAAACGGCTCGAAATATTTTCTTTTAACTTTTGGTAGGAATAGTGCAGTATACGATGACATAAACGCCATTTTCTCTACTCTTTTTTCCCCAAAAATTACGAAAATGTAATTTCTTTTACTTGTCTCTCACGTCGTCAATATTTACACTAGCGGAAATTTGTTCACAGTGTCGCATTTACGAGAAAATGTGCTTTAAATGATTTCTTATAAAGTTACTCGGAAACATTTTCTATGAAAATGAGCTCGAATGCTTTCTACATTTTCAGAAATGCTCTAATGCCATTTTCTCAAAAACGGCTTCAATTTTTTTCTCAAAACTTCTCGTACGGTTAGTGTTAATTGCACTGTTGAATATGACATAAAATTCATTCTGTTGTATTCTTTATTTTTTTTCTTCAAAAACTACACGAATATATTTTTTTAATATCTCTCACGCCGTTAATATTCACATATCCAACAATTGTATACATTATTGTATTTGTTAGTAAAAGTGCTTTAAATGACTTTCAATAAAGTTTTTCGAAAACTCAAATAAATTATGTGAAAAATCGCTTCAAATTTCACATTTACAGTGATGCTTAAACGCCAGTTTCTTAAAAACTCCTTCAAAGTTTTCAGCTAAAATTTCGTTATAGGGTGATGTTTTACTCTTTCATAATTTTCTTAAAGTAATATTTCGGTTCTACTGTTAGGAAACCGAAAAATTGAGAAAATAAAAAAAATGTACTTTGGACTGCGATAGATGGCAGCTGGCAAGAGTGTATGGCAAGTCCGAAATGCTCGCCCGGACAAAAAAAACTAACTAGTACGAAAACGTTTTTTCCATGCTTACGACTAGTTCATAATGTATTACATCGAAATAGCATTTAAAAACTCTACTGGTACACAATTTGCAATCTTTAAGAAGCGGTTTTGATATCAGGGCCAAAAATGTCTTTACCCATTAACGTTTTACCTCTTAAAAGTGTTTTATTGTATATTTAATTTATTTTTAATTTATTACTAGATAAATTTTTAGCAATTCATAACATTTTAGTCTTATGATGCAAGAATACAAAGATAAAGATAAATAAATATTTTAAGAAATTCGTCTCTCTTTTGTTCGATTTAGGAATGAAAATTATTGATTAATTTTTAAAATTAGTTATCTTTGGTATTTTGCACTTTTTATGAAAACATATTCAACAAATTTTAATAACTTATTATGTATTAAGAAGGTTGAGAGCAAATGCGAGAAAAGATACTGCAGAACGAGCTGCACGTAACTCAGGAACACTTTGACATTCGTTCACCCACACACTCGAAAACATGTGTGCAAATATTTCGAACAAACTATGAACCGCCGTTATTATCATGCTCGCGTGATTTGAAAATCTCAAAACAAACACTCCGAGACAGTACTATTGATAAACTAAAACATATCACTTCCCCAAACAGAAACGCACTCAAAGCACCTTCACTCATACCGCTGTACCCGCCAGGTTACATCTAACAACGCACGAATAGTTAATGTCCAGCTTCGTGGCACCTACGACGGGTATTTTTGTATGAAAAAAGGTTTATTTACGATATGAAAGTTCTTAATAAAAATAAAGTTTAAACATTTGCCCGGCTTGCTCATTTTCAGACACAGAAAGACAACGAGAATGTATCGATTAAAAACTTTTTAAATATTTGTTTCTTTAGAAAATTAGAGATACGATTAGGAAAGTAGAAATAGACCTCATGAGACGATGCCTACAATTTACTCGTAGGGAAAGAGTGCGAAATGAAGAAATATGGAGAAGGATGGATATAATTTGTTCTATTACGAAGACCTTAGAAAATAGAGCACTACAGTGGTATGGACATCTTCAGAGAATGTCGGAAAACAGATGGCCACACAAGATCTTAAAGTGGCAACCACCTGAGAGGAGAAGAAGAGGAAGACCAGTTTTAGAATGGGAAAAATACATCCTGGAAGCTAGAAGGATGTAGGCCTCAAACCATGAGATTGGGAGGATCGAGAGTTGTGGAGGGTGAAAACAGCAAACTCCTAAGGGGAAAATGCCGAAGAAGAAAAGTAGGTTTAATTGCCGTCATTGTGATGCATCAAGACGTAACGATTCACGAAAACACCGGAAAGAGAGTACAATAATTCACGGCGTTTCATCAATGTGCTCGTAGATGCACTGAAACCATCAAAGACATTTGCTTCTCTAGATTTTTTTCACAGAATATCCTAGAGGGAACAGAATAGGAACTACGCCAATCAATTTGTCTTGTTGGGAACAATCAAATAAGCTATTGATCATCACCACCACCAACTCCAGTATATGGTGTTGGAAATTATAATCCGAACGCGGCCAGAAGAATTCTTCTGAAGAGTACATTCTTCCTGTTTATTATCAGGCAGTTTACGAAAGAGAATCTGTACATTTGCTCCTTTTCTACGACATACCGTTTCATTCTTATAGATTTATATTAGAATATCATTTTGTAGTTGAAATTATCCTGCAAAAGGGGATTATCCCATTAGTAATATTGTACATTGTCTATACATCGTGGAGTATAAAAATGTAAAATGTCCTCCTTTTCGTTGAAATGTCCTCTTTTTGGTTAAATGTCCTCCGCTGGGGAAAATAAATTCTGATAACCCAGCAAATAATCCTATATAAAATGACAATTACGATAACGAACCTTTTCCTTCTGAGTGATCCAATCGCGAACTGTAAACAGCGGCGTCCTGTTGCGACCTGTTTTTCATCGCCTGGGCACGTGGGCCGCCGGATTGACGTTACATTTAGCTGTCATCACAGCTGCAGCACATGACACTGCGGCACGTGGTCGGCGCAGCCTCAGATAGATCGGAGCGCTAACAACGCAAAAACACGTTTTTTTGAAATTTCTTAGGATTTAAAAAAACAACAAAACATCAGTTCCCAATCAGGAATGCGACCAGTTCCGAACCAGAGACGCGAGTGACAGTTCATTTGTCTCGTTGGTGGACGGGAGGAGGTCTAATCGAGAATGACTAACTCGAATTCTACATAAGGATGAGTACAGTAGTAAAGGTGAAAAAACATTTTTGTTAAGGCCTTACACATTTCGTGGTTTAATTTATTCTTCACGCAATAGTTGAAAATTCACAAATCAACTCAAAATAGACGGAGATATCTGTACACTTATCTCCAAACTAGCCGATATTATTTTCGGGGAAGGGGTCTATTCGTAGATATGCATCAGTTATTCACGTGAACGATAAAGAGAATGGTGCAATATAAAGATAACCCACATTTTACACATCGAAAATATTAATCTTAGAATGTACCTAAAAAGGCAAACATAATACAGTTGTACAAAGGTGCTTTTTAGAACTACAAATACAACTATGCGTATTGAAAGTAAAGAAAAGTGGATAGAAAACACGAAAAATCTTAAAATTCACACAAACGTTGTTTTCCTCTGGCTAGCAAAAATTTCGAAAATTATTATTATCCTGACTCAATCGTTACAAAACAAGTTATGTGAAAATTATTTCGAGATGTATTATTCTTTCGGTCCTAACATTTAGATTAGCCTAAATACCCATAAATACATTCAAATGACAAATGTGTGCAGATTGTCGCAATATTACTAGTCTCTTCATGATTGCCAATGCCCACATGGCAACCATCATGCCCACAAAATCACCCATGAATCTCCTGGGAGCAGCATGGAGTGACTAGTAACGCCGTTGGAGCACAAGAAAAGCGTACACATCTACAAAATATAGTTAATTGTGAGTTGTATGCACAAATCTGTAATAAAAATAGTGTTTTTGTACTGTAGAAAAAATAACATAGTTGACAAGAGGCGGAGTATGGAGGAATAAATTTTGCCTTCGGGCGGAAAATAAATGGCTTCGCTCAGAGAAAAACCATTCTCCTACAAACTGACAATTTTTGAGACGAGTCACTGTACTTCTGCACCGACATGAGTGGCGAGATCGAGTGCTACGCAAATAGTATCACACCCTTGAGGGGAGCAAAGCAGCAACCTCCACCCCAGATGCAAACCTGCCCCGCGAACAGTCAGCTTGCCCTGCAGAACAATCAGTTGGTTGGTGATTCCGGGCACGTCAACAGCTTAGGTCATTAGTCCCGTAAGTGTGGTGCAGTGCATGCTTTTCCTCAGGATATGGTGATGATTTTCCCCCGCTGTATGGCGAGATCCGGCGCCTACCTACAGTCGGCTAGCGGGGTTTTCCCCTAACCAGGACTCTCCCACCAGCGGGGCACCGATCGGGAGCGGTAGCTCAGTGCATCAACTGATGTCACTGCAGCGCCTCTGACCGGGGGGGTCCTGGCTTCGAGTCTTGACGGCGGCAGGATTTTCGACACTAGCTTTTCAGCTAGGTCGAATTCAGTCGCTGTCTGGAGAAGAATTTTAGCGGCCAGCAGCTCTGATCGGTAGTTTTCCGTGGTTCCTCCGATCAACACCAGGCGAATGCCAGGGCAGTACCCTAACAAACGGACCCCGCGCGATCTGTCCTTCCTCTTCCTTGTCCTATCCTCTCCCCTTACACACACATACACTTACAGTAACATGCACTACACTACCACATATTCCGGGAGAGCGGTCCGGAGCTTAGAGCTTGTCCCGGCTGGGGCGGTGCCCCGCTGGTGGGAGAGTCGTGGTTAGGGGGGAAACCCCACTAGCCGACGGTAGGTCGGCGCCGGATCTCGCCATCCAACGGGGAAGATCACCGCCATCTCCCGAGAAAAAAACATGCACTACACTAACGGGACTAATGACGAAAGCAGTTGACGCGCCCGCAAACACGAAAAAATCAATCAATCAACCAAGCGGGGCACCGCCCCAGCCGGGACAAGCTCTAAGCTCCCGCCCGGTGCAGAACAATGAGGTTCGTCGGCGCTTCCCAATGGGCCGAGCGTGCCCGGTGCCGGGTGGGCGCGCTGGCTCGCTGCGCCGCGCAGTGGCCGAGGTCGGGAGAGCGGCAGCCGGGCGCCGCGCTAGGCCGCGCCCTCGGCCCGCCGCGCGCGCGTCATTCGCTTTCTCCGCGCGCGCCAACCGGGGCAAGAGCACCGCGAGCGCGGCTGGGCGCGGGGCTTCCCCGGCGGCTGCGGGCGCCCACGCGGCGCACGTGCGTTGCGCTCGTTCGCCATCTGCCCCATTTGGAGTTGGGCGCGCGGATTTCTTGAGAACGATCAGTGGGGAGGTCGCCATCGCGAGAGATAATGAGCGGACATAACGGGCAAGGTGCGCGAGTGAGATCCGAGCGATCACATTTAATAACTTGGAAAAAGAAAACCAAACTTCCACAATTGTGCCCAGCAGATATTAAATGTGATCTTTTTACTTTCTCGTATACGTATATTTTAGACATATATAAATACGTAAAAAATAACGTTTCGTATCAAACGCCGTCGTATTTACGTCGTATATAACGTCTCGTATATACGGAGTATTTACTATTAAATACTACGTATCTATACGTAGTATAGAAGAAGTGACGTAATGCTGCGGAAAATACATTTCGAGATTTTAAATACACATTTTGGCGTCCCCTGATAAACCGACAATTTTTTTAAAAATTTATTCAAAACATTCGTCCGACCGTCTGGCTGGCTGTCCGTCCTTCTGTGAAAACAACTAACGCCTAAACCATGCGTTAGGGGTCAGGGCTGACTATCTGGCTCTAGTTGAAGCTTTGAAATTTTGAACATTCTTTAAAATTTGGGGGTACTTCACAAACATTTTCTGCAAAACAGGTATTTTCAAAATTTTCTCAAAAACGGCTTGAATTTTTTCTTTAAGTTTCTTGCAAGAATAGAGTAAAATACACTTATAGATAGTGGCGTAGGTCCGATTTTCACGGATAACTCCGAATTTTTGAAAATTGCACACTTTCCGCGACTTTCTACAACTATAAATTTTAAAACAAATTTTTTCTTAAAATGAAATTTGTTGTTCATAATATGTTCTTTCAGTAAAGTCTGGTACAAGTTTTTGAAAAATTCAGTAGTTTTTGAGCAATATTGCGTGCAATATGTGCAATTTTAAAGAATAACAAAAATAAAATTTTCTCAAAAACGGCTGCGAATTTTTTCTTCAAAATTTTGGAATAGATAGTGCTAAATGTACTCTGTGATGACGTAAGTGCTATGGTTTTTTTTTTCAAGAATTACAAAAATGTAATTTTTTGGACTTGTCTGTCACGTCGTTAATATTTGTATTTACACTAGCGGCGATTTGTTCACATTATTGTATTTATAAGTACATGTGCTTTAAATAATGTCCCATAAAATTTCTCGGAAAATCAACAGTTTTGTGTGAAAATGAACTCAAATATTCGCATTTTCAGAAATGCTCAAACGTCATTTTCTCAATAATGGCTCCAAATTTTTTCTTCAAACTTTTCGTAGGGATAGTGCCAATTGCACTGTTTAATATAACAGAAAATTCACTTTGGTGTATTCTTTTGTTTTTTCAAAAATTTCAAAATATCTTTTTAAAATATTACTCATGCCGTTAATATGCACATTTCCAGGGATTTGTAAACATCACTACATTTGTGAGTAAATGTGCTTCAAAAGGCTTATCATGAAGTGTTTCGAAAACTCAAAAGACTCTTGCGAAAAGTAGCTGCAGATTTCGCATTTAGAGTGACGCTTAAACGACATATTCTTAAAAACTACTCGAACTTTTTCAACGAAATTTGCCATATAGGATAACATTTTACTGCGCTTTAATATTCTTCCAGTAATAAATAGGTTCTACGATTAAGAAACTGAAAAATTGAGAAAATTAAAAAAAAAATTACTTGGGGCCTCAATAAATGGCAGCTGGCAAGAGGAAGGGGCACGATCGAAAAGGGGTAGCTCGAACGAAAGGTATTAGAAAACTAGTCCGAGAAAGTCTGTGCGTTTACAAAAGTCTGAACGTATACGG
Source organism: Teleogryllus occipitalis (assembly GCA_011170035.1). Lineage (NCBI taxonomy): Eukaryota > Metazoa > Arthropoda > Insecta > Orthoptera > Gryllidae > Teleogryllus > Teleogryllus occipitalis. The sequence continues at coordinate 32,690 of BLKR01001538.1, forward strand.
AGTAGTATACGTAGTTCATACAAAGTTATGTAATGCTGCGGAAATTCGATTTCGAGATTTCAATGGAAATATAAGTTTTGGGTTCCCAAATATTTCGAAAAAGTGTTTCTTCTTTTCATTTTTCTAAACGTCCGTTTGTCCGTGTCTGTCTGTCGTCTATGAACAACACTAGCGATTAAACTCTACATAGGATTTTTTCCAAAGTGAATAAGCCCCTACCAATCTCGTCTCATTGCAAGCTCTCTCAAAGAAGTTTTCTATGAGAGAAGAAATTCATTGTAAATACCAGAAAATCCCAGGTGTTTGAATAGTTTTGGGAGTGACTGTACTTCTTTAACTCTCCATACGCAGAACACAGTAATGAAAGTAGTAGAAGAAGGAACTAAAAATCAAGGAGTGGACTAAACAGACTTCAGAGAAATTCTGGTTGAAGTTATCTTATTACAACATTCGTATTTATTTTACACATTGATTGTTATAAAATTAATCAATACTGTCATTCAATGAGAGGCGATTCTAAGAAACAATATCAAGTTTTCAAGACATGTTTGTTTTTGTTTCGTTAAATCGCAGACGTAATGATTTCCCTAACAATTGCCATAAACCTTGTGCGCTCAGGGCGTGTATGGAGAGCATAGGACGTTTTCTTTTGTGGAAGGGGGCTCTAGAAGAGGCAGGCATTGAGAGAATTGCTCCGCCATGCATCTTGACAATACTCTTCTTCCACGCCGGGCCTTGGCCCTTGCCTCGCAGCCTCGGCCTTCCGCCGTCACCACTGTCCCTATCCCGACGCCCCCTCCGTTGCTTTTACTCTCTTCCTGTTTTTCGCCATTTCGCCGGAGCCGCGAGCCCCCTTTACCCCTCGCCCACCACCATACCTCTCGCCCACCGCACCTCTCACTCTTTCGCTTCCTTTCGCTTTCTTTCGTATCCCTTCGCCTGCGATTTGCCTCTTTTGTTCATTTCGCACTTTTCGCCTCTTTCCCCTTCATCCCTGCCATTCCTTTCGACTCTTTCGCTCCTTTCCCCTCCGTTACCCCTTTCCCCCTTTCACGCCGTTTGCCTCGGTGGCCCCTTACGCCCTTTGTTCATTTCGCCTTTTTCGCCTCTTTCCCCTTCATCCCTGCCATTCCTTTCGTCTCTTTCGCTCCTTTTCCTCCTACCGGGAGCGGTAGCTCAGTGCATCAACTGATGTCACTGCAGCGCCTCTGACCGGGAGGTCCTAGGTTCGAGTCCTGACACTAGCTTTTCAGCTAGGTCGAATTCAGTCGCTGTCTGGAGGAGACTTCTAGCAGCCGGCTCCTCTGATCGGTAGTTTTCCATCGTTTCTCTGATCAACACCAGGCGAATGCCGGAGCACGGGCCACGGACCGCGCGCGATCTTTCCTTCCTCTTCCTTGTCCTATCCTCTCCCCTTACACACACACACTTACACTAACATGCACTACACTACCCCATATTCCGGGAGACTGGTCGGGAGCTTAGAGCTTGTTCCGGCTGTGGCGGTGCCCCGATGGTGGGAGAGTCCTGGTTAGGAGGAAATCCCGCTAGCCGACGGTAGGTCGGCGCCGGATCTCGCCATCCGGCGGGGGAAGATCACCGCCATCTCCCGAGAAAAAAGCATTCATTACACTCACGGGACTAATGACCAAAGCAGTTGACGCGCCCGGAAACACGAAAAATCAATCAATCAATCAATCCTTTTTCCCCTTTCCCCCCTTTCACGCCGTTTGCCTCGTTTGCCCCTTACGCCCTCCCAGCCCTTGCACCCACTACACCACCTTTCGCCTCTTTGCCCCTTAGTTGCTGTCCTTCGCGTCGCCGTGCTGCGCCGCGTGGTGTGCGAGGGGGAGGGTAAGAGGCACCCCCCCTCTTCCGTGGAAGCGGGCAAAAGGTCTCGTCTGCGAGGCCGTGGAAGGTTCTTGGGGCAATTCTCTTACGGCGCGGCGACGCCCCGCCCCCTCCCGCGACGACTCTCCTTCACCGCTTCAATTTAGTAATTGCGCGTGGCCACCAGCTACCTCAGTCTTTTACATTCTCTCGGCTTAAGAAACGGTGTTTTACCGTCTCCCCAGCCACTGGGGGGGGGGGATATCATCTACTTTCTTCTCTGTGGTTAATTCCCCGCCTCTTGTTTCGTTGTTTCTCCTTTCGGACGCCATCTTCGGCACTTTTAAAAGTACTGCTTGCGTCGCAGACGCTCACTTGCTAATCCCGTTGAATGATGCTACCAGGGCAATGCCAGCAGATTCTTGTAAAAAACGACATTCCTGTGTGACGGTGCTTCACTGAAGTGCCCGTAATATTGCGCCGTAAATCATGTTGTAGTTACGTAGAATGCTTCTGATAACATTTCTGGCTGCTGTGGCCTCCAGACTAAATGCATGTCCATTTGTCTCTGCCATGTTTGCAATCAATGGGAAGCGATAAACCCGCCTTTCAATGCCTCAATATGCAGGTGGCTTCTGTTTTAAAGATGAAAACTTTTATATTCACAAGCCCTCTTTTGTTTTATGTTTTCTTTTTCTTGCAAGTGGTATGCGGACTTGTTCTCGGCTCGTTTCCTCTGTGTTGACACAATTAAAATTCAATCTCTGTGATGTGATGTGTACATTTTCAGAATTGAGATTTTTGATTTCTTCTCGCTCTTTAGCAAATCTGAACGAGTTCTGGGCAAAACTCTGCACCACAGTAACAGATTGTTTTGAAATTTTCTACTTTTGTGTCACTATTATATCTTACATTCTTCTCCCAGGGATTATTCATCTTTATTCAGTTATTATACATCCAATTCTTCATTCTGGTATCTCGTCAATGATGACATGTATTAAAGAAAGTTAAACTTTACATATTGACATTAATGAGTATTATTTTTGAATCACTTATATGAATATACGCAATGAAGAACCGTTCATGAAATATAGAGGGTCACACAATAATGTTACGAAAAATATTTATTTGTATACTAGCAATTTAAGAAAGAGACGAAAGCCTAGCAGTTCGACTTCTGAGGAAATAGGGGCATGAAGAGATAGTAATAGAGTTTATATATTGTGGGGGAGGAACTTGGACATCTGACATAGAGTGACATATACTGGCTTGAATTACATCATTTAAATTACCTTGATGGTTGAAATTAATGTCTTGTTGTACTGCCTTAGAATCAGAGAGTTCAACTTGCCGTTTGTTACATCTACTGAATTGTATTGTATTAGTATGGAATCATAACTTTTGGCAAAACTGTTACTTCCAAATTAGAATTCATAGAAGAATAGATTTTAATATACAATGATTCGAGAACTGGTCTTGAACTCCAGTTTGGATCTATCGCTAAAATTTCTGGATTGCGAAAATCTATCTTATGCCCCTGATTTATTCTGTGAGCAGTTAGAGAGTTTTTTCTCAAATGGTAATTTGATGTTATATTGATGTTCTTTTACCCTATCACATAACCTCCTACGTGTTTGTCCAATATACGATAGTTCACAATCAGAACATTTTATTGTCTTGAGTTTTGGAATCGGATCTTTGAGATGACGAATTACATTTGACATATTAATAATATTATTTACCAAGAGTACATTAGGGAAGTTGTTATAAAAAAGTCTCTTTATTTGATTGTTTATAATCGGAACGAAAGGTAAAGAAAACAATTTTATCTAAATCTTTGAGAGAGTCTTGAGGATAAACTTTTTCACTGATTATAGGCAGAGAATCTCTACGTAAGATCTGATTCAACTTTTGGCATACAAATTTAGAAATAATCTGAATCGGATAGGCATTCCTAACTAACAATAAAAATATCTTCACTGGGTAAAAAATTGGATCTGATATATTAAATACCATTTCAACCAGATTCTTGACAAGAGCAATTTTCATTGTGGTGGGATGATTGGAATAAAAGTTTAGAATTATTCCAGCATTTGTAGGTTTTGTTTACCAATTGGTAACGCAATAAGTAGGATATCTAAAACTTGTAATATCCAGAAAATTAAGGATGTAGACAACTTCTTGTTCCAATATAATTTTTAAATTCTGATGATAGGAAGTGAATTTATCGAACACGTTGTGAACTTGGTCATGTTGGCAAATTCAATTCCTATTTGATTTTCGATAAATCATAAATTCAATTGAGATAAAATTTTATTTTTGAGTAAATTTGATCCAATGGAAAATATTTAGGTGGAGATATAAAAAAAATTAACAAAAAAAAATTATTTGATTTGCAATGTAAGGGACACCACTGATTTATTAGCCAAGTCATTGACGTAAATATTCTTTAACCGGATATTCACAAAGAGTTGAAATAAATAAATTGTTCTATGTCTGCCAATAGAGAGTTAGGGACCATGGCTTTATTCACTTGCTATAATTTCTGTCATTTTCAAATTTCTTGTAACTAATATATCAAACCCCACCTCCCTATAACGCGTCTCAAACGCCAGGTAACTAAGGAGAATGACAACAGACTCTTTCGTACTCTCCAAAATGCATATTTATTTCCCGCAAACGCTCCGGAAGCTCGAGTCAGTCGCAACTTGCGCAGCAAGAGCGTGTTTACCCAGCAACCTAGCGGGGACTTTGATCTTGCCTCCGCGAAAGAGACTCGATATCAAGTTTCGGACGAACGCCCGGAAATTTAACTTCGTGCGGAGACGGGTCGGCGCCACCGTGGCAGCGCGTCGCAACGCGGCGAATGGCAGGGGGCGGAGGGCGCCACGTGCTAGAAACATCTCTATAATAATTATAACAACAACAATAATAATAACAACAATAATAATAATAATAAACATTAGTTGTGGGTGACATTTGTACTCACTTCTCTTTTTTCTTTCATTTATTTTCTTCTTGTTCGGCCGTGAGGCTACTCACTTCATGATACAAATTATATTTATGACGATGCTTTTCTTAATATATTCAGAAGTGTTCACTTTTCACAATGCTGAACGCAAAGATACGACTTCTAAAACAGCTTGGATTTTGGGTATCAGACGTGCATTTGTTAAGTGAAGTCTTAGGCTTTCGCGGTCAGAGTCATGCAAATGATCTTGGCTGTCCGGGCGACACCGCGTCGAAACGTCGGCACCACATCCTTCGACGTGGCGACTGTCGGACTGTCAAAGTCATTTGCATGGATTTTTTAACCCTAACATCCTGCGTTCTGATTTGAGGAAGCCCATTTTTTCAATGGTCATTCTAATTATTTCTGGTACGGACGTGGCGAGGGCTATGCGTACAAAATTATGTCGGGCGTTGATACGTTAAAGAGCGACTTGAATCACTCACTTCCCATGGCTAAAGTATTACTTTATTACCAACGGGATTAAAGAGCTACTTCATCTCTGACTGGTTCAGAGTTTTGCTTTAACAACGGTTTCCACGCATTGTCAACAATGTTATTTAGATGAACGAACGTACGTGTTAGTGGACCAGAAAAATAATTAATTTACTCGACCAATCCGGAACTAACGATCATGTACATCAGGTATAGTCTGTTTTGTATCTCTCTGATTCCCGTAGAGAATTAATTCACCAGCGTGCAAACGCACAATTTGAGAACTAACGTAGGTGCTTACAAAAAGTGTATAATAAACTGATTATTTCTTGTCATATCGTACGATGCCATATCGATAACAATCGACAGGTATGCAGCAAACTACGACAACATACTGTATTCTACATGTTTTGCGATGGCGCAACTACTCCAGGCAGCTCAATTACTTTTTGGTCGATTGTATTTAACTGATGATCAGCATTGTGTTTTACTCACATTGATCGAAACACTCAATAAAAACTACAAGGAATAATACAGAATTTTTATTTAGTTCTGAAACATGCAACAAATCTTTCCGCGATGCTTTCTTTCCAATCATTTCTCCGTTCGCCATAGTTTTCATTTCATTTATGAGTGTTTCAATTGCTCCGGCCACTGTTTTGATTTGGAGCGTACGTTGACGTTTTAAATACGTGGGATGAGGTTGTAAAGTATTTTTGTCGTTTCTGATGCGCCTATGGTTTTGTAAATTGTTACATAGTTCTTTGAGGATGCTGTCAATTGAGGGAATAAAATAAATGTTTCTCTGCACTCTCGTATGTCGACATTTTTACTTTTCTTCTTTAAACTTTATACTTTAGGGAGGAGGAGTATTGAACTTACCTCAACAATATGATCTGGCCTATTGTTTAAGATTCTTATCAGCTATCTCACACACTTTAGAGTTAAGATCTTTTAAAGCTATTTTCCAGAGGGTTAAGATATGTGCAGGTGGAGAGCAGATACATGCAATTTTCTACCCGTAAATCTATTTGTATACGGATAGATGTGTTACTCGTAACTCACTTTGAGCTGAAACTTGTTAAATCGTCAGATTTAGTTGTGCCGTTCCAGAGATCATTCAAATATTTTAATTTTTGGAAATACTTTACTGCAAGCTCGTACGCAATTATCAGCATTTTCTGAAAAACTGGACACTTTTTCACAAAATATTTTGCTCATGTAGAAAAAAGTGGATTTATACGTATGGACTAGTTCCCATGTTCATGAAAATCTGTGACAAATTAGAAATGTAGAAAATTAAAAAATCCTTATATTTAAATCACTAAAATTTTTCCTGTAGAAAGAGGTTTGATTATTACCAAATGTTTACCAATTATGAACCAAATTTCGTGATTTTTGTTTTAAATAAAAAATAATGGGCTTGAGATTTTTCATCCCTTATTATTAACTAGTTTTGTAGTAGAAACACTACATTATAATACAATTATAAAGTTAATAGAATGAATGTTTATATGTTACCATTTGTTCATTATTTCATTGTGTGAGTTGTAATCAATCCATTGAAAGGATTCGACATTTACTCTTCGAGAAAACATGCGAGTATAAGGTTCGATGAATAATTTCGCGTGTTTTCTAAAGTTCGAAGTGTGTTTTTAAATACACAGATTTGTGAATGTATAATAAACGCAATGGCTGTCACATGAGTAGTCTGACACGTGTTCATTCAACAAAAAGAAGTGTTTATAATTATGTGCATTAGGTTTTAAGGTAAGAGGGACTGCTGGATTTCTTTGACATATTTCTCTACACCGTTCTTGTGTAGATCTTCGTGTACACAAAATATTTTAATTACATTTTCTGAAAGATTTTGAACTCTGGGTTCACAGTGAATAGTGATTGTATTTTCCACAATGTGCAAACCTTCCTTTCATCAGTCTTCCTGGCTCAATACTGAACGGAATGAAAGATTGTTTTTGGAGATGTTCTATTTTCCGTATGATGAATATGTAGAAGTTTTCTAAGTTTTCTGTAACCACATGTTACTTTCGGCGTGCATTCATGCTCCTCCACACTTTAAGATATGTTCGAAGTTTCCGAGCAATTTTTCAAGCACGTTGATTCTTGTGACTTGCATGTTTTCTTCATAAAATCATTCAATTGTAGATCTTTAAATGAGTAGTAACACTAAGAGGAGAAAAAGTTTCGTTATGCTCACATTCTCACTTGTTTTCGAACATCTATTTTCCTTGAAAATATATTTTATTACATGGGAGGTTTTTTTAAAAAAAAATTTAAGTAGTATATGACTTAGTGTAGGGATCACAGAATTTTGAAAATGTGCACACAATTAATTTGCCCCATAGCACGTCATACGCAGTTTGAACTGTTTTTGACGTAAAATAAATAAATAAATAAATAAATAAATAAATAAATAGTATCAACAATACCGCTCAGTGGTAAAAAATCTATATAAATGAAGATAAAATGTATTTTAAAACTTGTTTCTGCGAGTATGAACGATTCACATGATATTAATTTTTATCCAATACTCTATAGAACATTGACTGATGACAAGGAACATACATATTAACACAATAAGTTTCAACGCACATGCCGAATAGTGAGTAATATTTTAACTTTTTCGTTTTAAAAGCGTTTTCAAATATCTACCTAACATCCCCCCTCCCCTAATATGCAACGTTGCGAAGTCGATGGTCGGAACGAACCTTGTGTAGGAGTGCGTTGCCCCAGTGTGTGCTTTGTGCGTGGGATCGCGCACGTGTGGGTGATAAGCAACGATAGCAGGCGTCACGCGGCTTAATGCGGCGCACGCGAGCGCCTGGCTGCCCTCTCCCCTCCCCTCCCCCGCGGGGCGACCGGCGCCGGCCGCAGCCCAGGGGCGTGCCGCGGAGCCACGGCCGGGGAGCACGCCCGTGCGGCCCAGGTGAAGCAGGGCAGGGGCGTGCAAATGAAATGGGCGGTGAAGAATGATGGAGATTGGGATTTAATTTCATTTATTTATCGCCATACAACAATAAACTGGTGGTGCTAAAACAGCTCATAATTTCTCGCATTCTATAAATAATAATAATAATAATAATAATAATAATAATAATAATAATAATAATAATAATTTTAGAATGGTTGAATATATTCCTGTTGATCCCGTTTTAATATTGTAGAAAGATGGTTCTTTTTTAAATTTATTGGACCAAATAGGATCAATCCACGATGATACCAGGAATTAAGACGTATAATTCATAGAAATTTATTGGTGCTTAACGTTTCGCACATTTGGCATGTGCATATTATAAAAAAGGCTTTACATGAGAATGTTGTTAAACATTTCTTCAATATGTATATTTAATTTATTCCTTTGCTTTTTACAACATAAGAATGTAATGTTTAATGTCAACCGCTCGTCAAATGCTTTTGAAATGGCACATGCCAAATGTGCGAAACGTTAAGCACCAATAAATTTCTATGAATCATCTAAATCATCTATATACATCTTAATTCCTGGTATCATCGTGGATTGATCCTATTTGGTCCAATTAATTTAAAAAAGAACCATCTTTCTACAATAATAATAATAATAATAATAATAATAATAATAATAATAATAATAATAATAATAATAATAATAATAATAATAATAATAATAATAACTTTATTTATGTGGCGAGACTCAGGCCATCAGGCCCGCTCTTCCGCATAACCACGTAAAACATTAATTTATAGATACAAATTAAAACATTATTCATAGATTTAATTCTTTGTAACTTTTGCAAATTTCGGAAATTCAAAGACTTCAACGAAAATGAGTCCTGAGCCATTTTATTAAACGTTACTCTATGCGAGTAAAATATTTAAAGAAAAAATTTGAGAGTTGTTTTTGGGAATTTTTGAAATAAATTGTAGGAACTTCAAGCAGAAATTAGACGAAAACTATTACTTTATTTTTTTTAAATTGTGCATGGCCTGTATTATAGATTTAATTTTTAAAATGAATTTTTGTCAGAAAACCTCACTATCTTTAATATTGTACTTTTGCAATGTTAATTATTTGCAATTTTCGAAAATACCGAGAATTCGTAACCGAGAAAATAAACATGTATGTGACTTAAAGGAGAGAAGTATAATTAGCATATATTTTCCTGAACTCTAGCATTGTAAAATCGATGTTTTACTTTATATTACTGAAATATGAATAATGGCTATGACAAGCATAGTTGGATACCTTTGAAAACTAGAGATTTTCCCTTCTGAGTATTAGAAAACATTCAATTCGACCTAATGATTTGATACAAGGAGGAAGATATTTGAAACATCTTTTTTCTGAATACGTTTGTTTTAATGATATGGTACAATGTCTGATTTTTTAAGTAAGAGAACTGGCATGACGATATCTAGCCGTGTTGAGAGAGGAGTCATTTTAATCACGTTGATGTCTTCGAAGACTATGAAAAATATTTTTAAATCGATATTGAGCGGAACCGACATTTCTATATTGTGTCCGACAGATATCAAATGACAAATTATATTTAATTTGAGATAACAAAGTTGAGTGGAAGAATTAATGATCCTCTTAAGTCGATAAGACCGTGTAATGATAGTATAATTACAGGTATTACATATCTGTAAAGTGGAAGATGTGGATCTAATCAAATCGTGCATGTTTTCGTTAAGTGACAAAATTTTACTTGAGAAAAATGCTTGAGCTTGGAAAAGGAATATCGCAATCAACAGAATACAATCAGCTACATTATCTTTTGCCCAAATATACGTACGTTTGGAGAGGTTTCCTTTTTCTTCATAAGCACTTCATTGTTTTTGTACCTCAGCTTAATAATGAGAGACCATCGACAAGATAAATAATTATTTGAATAGGCAAATGATAGTTTCAAACTTTATATTAATGGACAATGTATTTTATAGTATTGTTTCCTACGTTTCCTTGTCGAGTTGCGAACAAAAACATTTTTAATATTTCATTTTCTCGTATTTTGAAACTAGCATTTTGGCCGATTTGCACAAATACCTCTTCCGTATGAAACCGTGAGTCAAATAATAGATACTTTTTATAATTTAAAGAAATAATTACTTTGTATGTTAAATTCTTGCTGAGGATTCAAAATTCAAAATTGGAAAAGATTAAAAAGATACCTTTGAATAAAGGGAAAATTTCACCCTACTTCCTTTTGGCTTTGTCCTGTGGAATTTTGTATTTTATTATAGAAAAGAAAGAAGGTTAAAAAATGTTAAAAATGGTTAAAAATGAGAGATAACTACTGCAACAACAAATGAAAAACATTTTACAAACTGTTGAATTACATCGCAACTATTTTGAGACAATCGAGACTCTCACGTTGTGATCATATCATTAGAAAATTTCATATTCGTTTAATTATGGGTAGATAAGTGTGATATCGTCCCCGAATCTTGTAAAAAAGAAGAAGACTGATGATTTGGTGAAATGGGACATACCAATACTAGCAGATCATAATAGACAATATTGACATTCCTACTTTAAAATTTTGAGTGATGAGGATTGATGAACTAAACGTGTAAATTAATAAAAACTATATAATAATAACAATAATAACAACAACTCTACCTAGGGTGTACATGACCTCGTAGATGGCGGTGGAGCTTGAGTACCTCCGTGAGCCTGAGAGCTATGTCGGCGATAGCCTAGCTCAGTGCTTGTCAACGCGATGCTCGGTGACGTCACAGAAATCTGCTCTCCTGCTCCAAACCAGAGGTGGAGCTTACGAAGTGCCCGACGCGGCGGCGGGTACACGTGTTCCAATGATGGTACGGAAGTGGCGGGAAAGGGTTCGCTTGGAAAATCAATAATTAACATTTTTAAAATGGTAAATATTATTTAGAATGTTTAGGATTAAAAACTAATATGAAAAATTCAATAATAGAACATAGATTATTAGATAACTCAAAGCAATATCCGACTCTTTATGAAAACCAGTACTGCGTAATACCTCTTTAGGTGGAACTTTTTCACATACTTCAGTGTATTTGGACACACTAAACACTTCGCCATTGTTCCAATATCTACAGAAAGAAAACTTTCTTCCCAAATCGAAAGAAAATTAACGGGCGTAGATGATCTCCCACTCATGTTACCTGAAACACCGGCAATGGCCCACTGCCAAGGTTTTCGTCAGTCGACCCTCCCTCCCCCTTTGCTCGCACTGTTTCTCCGAGCGCCTGCTCACTGAGGGGCAGTTCCTGACGTCACCTTTTCTTCGGTCGGCAAACGCTGGTCTAGCTGTTGGTAGACCCTCCCTTGCTGAATAGGTTGAAGGGGAGGGGCATAAAGAAAAGAATTATACCTCTTTAGTCCATGGGAGGGGTCAGACGAAGAAGAACTTCAGAGGAGAGTCTCAACGGCATCTTCGAAGAAGAAGAAGAAGAAGGAAGGAGAAGAAGAAGAAGAAGAAGAAGAAGAAGAAGGAAGGAGAAGAAGAAGAAGAAGAAGAAGAAGAAGAAGAAGAAGAAGTAAGGAGACATGATGAAGATGGTGGAAGAGGCACCTCGAACACAAGTGCAGCATTTGATCCGCAGCGGGTGGCTGCGAACAATCTTTCTCCGTGTTAAGCCTTGTGAACATACCATATACTTATTCCTGAAGGAATGGTTCCTTGGGAAAACAATCTATTAAACTGCAGTCATAATATTTACATTAAATTTGTAATAGGAATACAAGCTTCTTTTATTAAATATTTCATTTTTTCAAACACTCCCTATTATAAGTAAATGTCAATGTGTAATAAGTAATACATCGAATTGTTTTAAGAAAATAAAATGTAGGGCTTCTTCATGAATTGTTTGACGTTCCTCGCCTTCATTGCCGTCAGTGCGTGCTTCTACGAGTAGTTCCTCTCGAGTCTATGCTTTGCAGGAAAAACATTTAAGGTTAGAGACCAAGAGGTAGTAATCTGAGGTGTTAGTCCCGCAAAAATTGCAATATTTGAGTATTACGTCATTCTTTCCAATAATGGGAGAAAATATATGCTGTTGAAGCATCACTAGTTTTATTTTGATTAATGTACAAAAAGGTAACAGAATGTGTTCTGCCATAAAATATAAATCAAATTAAATATAATGAAGGCGAGAATAAAACATTGAAAAATATAATTACTGGGGTGTAAAACTAAAACATATACTCTAGTAATCGATATTACCTTTTATTAAACATCTGTAATTACGTAAATTAATAATACTGATGGAATTAAAATAAGCGTATAATTTACCGGAAAAACCAAGTGGCTGTTAAGAAGGTATAAAATCTGTTCAAATAAAATCTCCCTAAATTGATATTGGGTTTAAGACAGAACCGCAGGTTGGAATGAAAACAATTCCCCTCACAATGTTCTCCTTCGCTGAATTACAAGGCGTTCGAGGACTAACGGCTTGTTGTCTTCGCGGGAGCCCGCGAACAGACCTACGTGGGTTGGGCTACCGCAATTTACGAAAGCGGACGCGGTGTGTGCGAACCGGAGAAAACCACCGACAAACTGACGCACCCAGCGCCGTTACTTGGCGTGAGGAAGGTTCAGTAATGCACAGGCACTGTGGCAACGGCTTCGGTTCATCCACTCAAGCCTCGAACGGCTCGGGAGCAATTAATGCAACGTCGCGCAAAGTCTAGTTAGAATATTGATTGATTGATTGATTTTTTCATGTTTCCGGGCGCGTCAACTGCTCAGGTCATTAGTCCCGTTAGTGTAGTGCATGTTTTTTTTCTCGGGAGATGGCGGTGATCTTCCCCCGCTGGATGGCGAGATCCGGCGCCGACCTACCGTCGGCTAGTGGGGTTTCCCCCTAACCAGGACTCTCCCACCAGCGGGTCACCGCCCCAGTCGGGACAAGCTCTAAGCTCCCGACCAGTCTCCCGGGATATGTGGTAGTGTAGTGCATGTTAGTGTACGTGTGTGTGTAAGAGGAGAGGGTAGGACAAGGAATGGGAAGGACAGATCGCGCGCGGTCCGTGGCCCGTTTGATAGGGTACTGCTCCGGCATTCGCCTGGTGTTGATCGGAGAAACCACGGAAAACTACCGATCAGAGCAGCCGGCCGCTAGAATTCTCCTCCAGACAGCAGCTGAATTCGACCTAGCTGAAAAGCTAGTGTCGAAAATCCTGCCGCCGTCAGAACTCGAACCTAGGCGAATGCCCTCTGACATTCCGGTCAGAGGCGCTGCAGTGACATCAGTTCATGCACTGAGCTACCGCTCCCGGTCTAGTTAGAATAGTTAGAATATGTTAGGGTGCAGGTAGGCACCGAAGAAACGACAACTAACAAACAAATATGGTCCCTATGGTTTAGCCGTGAGCAGAAATACACTGAAGTAGTGCAAAAGAACAATTTAGGGACTTACTGTTGTCGTTAAGATATACCTGTGAGAATAACAGGCTTGAGTTACACCGTAGTAACTTAAAAGTAATGATGCTACAACAGCACATACCTTCTCGCGTTATTGGAAACAGCTACGTAATAATGCAATATTGCATTTTCTGCGCTGCTATCACCTCAGCTATTATTTGAGAACGTCCAATTCAACCAAGAAAGAGCAATGCACGTTGCCAGCGCAGCGTTGTCAAAACTATGCACATTCGCATGGCTAATAATATCAATACAATCATTGGAATTTATGCAATTGACATCAAAATAATTATGAAAATTCTGGCTATTCACTTTCGCAAATTTGTTTTAAAAAATACGATAATACGAATGAAAATTAAAATGAAATCTTCAGCTCGATTCACTTGGTAGTTCAATTGTTCACTTAAAGATCGCCACATCAGTGTTGCCAACGTCGTGAAAGAAAATTATGGCTTATGGCGTGACAGTTGCCTTTGGTTACTGGAGTTTAATTAACGCCACCTACATAGATCTATTCAGACGGCGTTGGCTTAATTCCCCGCATACTCACTAACATCGCGGCACCAAAACACAGAAAAACACGTTTTGGAAATTTCTTTGAATGTTATGACCGGGTCCAAAAACAAATTATCAGTTCCCCATCAGGAGACTGAGACGTGTCGAATGACACCTCATGTGTCTCGATTGGTGCACGGGAAATCGTCTAAGCGTGAGTGACGGATTCGCACACATGAACATATGCACACTCGAAGTTACTCAAATAGTGTAGAGAGATATATACATACTGTAATATACCAAAGACCCTAGCGAAATGTTAGGTCAAGGAACGTTATGTAAAAGTTACAAGTTCCATGATTTCACCAGGCAAAGTCACGTATCAATAATGTTAAAAATATAGGAGGCATAGAAAGAACAATGAAAAAAATGGAAGGACAAGACCGAGGGGGCCTGGGCAGACACAAAAAGACAGATCTTCAATTCATGGGGGTGGAGTGAATAAAATCTTGGTATAGATAGAAAAGGACGAAGAAGAAGATTGTTTTGAATGTAGTAGAAATATCTCAGTGATGCCCAACTTGGGGTTCGAAAATTAAATTATTGTCAGATATTAAAAGATAAGAATATTGTGGGATATATTAAAGATATATTCCAATACGTTTACGAGAAAGTAAAAATTCACTTTCGTGGCGATCTCGAATATAATCACACCTTTCTTCACAAGATGTAATGATTTGAAAAGATTGACACGGATTCATTCAAGAGACATTCTACGATGTAAGGATTGCTAATAATTCTGTTCTTGGAATTAAAAGGAGAAGAATGTTGAAAATGCGAATCGCCCGACGTCAACGTGATTTTGTAATAAAACTGATGGAGTTCAACGGTAAGTTGTGGCACTGACCACAACAATTCTCTTCCATGTGTGAGCTCCAGCTTTTCCGTAAAACCTGTACCTAGCTTTTCCTTGCGTCTTGTGTCTTTCGTGATACATTTCCACAACTTGCGTTTCCGGACGCCGGTAGCGCTGTCTCTCTTGCTCGTTATGAAGAGAGTACTCGTGGACGCTGAGGCGAGGTGGTGGATGTGGGCGTTGAAACCGACAGGTGTTCCGCCACTCTACCACAGCTGATACCTCCCACGCTCTTACTGTGAGCACAGGTCTCAACGAACATGCCCGAACATTGTTTTCTTTTTCATTTACACTCACCTTTACATATGTATCCTGCGACCTTGCAGATTATCCCTTCATTTTGTTGCGCTTCTACTGATACTACCAATGGTGTGACTTCATTATGGTGTAAATTTATATTGTGAAGGCACCTAATTGAGAATCGTTTTACTCAAGATATTTGGAAGTAGCTCGTATGAACAGCTTTGATCATTTAACAGCGCTTCACTAAAGTGTAGCCGAATTTGAGTAGTTGGACTTGAACTCTTAATTACAACTGGGTTACATAGTGATGATGTCAAAAGAAGAGGGAGCTTCAATGACCGGGTGATTGAAAATATCGTGAAACGATACTTTACGGCTTCCGAATTTCATGGGATAAAATCCGTAATGAAAAGTCTCATTTATTAAAATCTTGTCTGCTGACCAGAACTGATAATTCGACTAAATTCATTGTTTTAAGAATGGATAAATTGAAATTGGGACACTGAAACTTATCAATCTGCGTGGCACTGAAATTAATCATCTCAAACGTAAAATTGGAGAAAAATATGGCGAATAAGAGAAGATTGATGCATTTCCGCAAGTGACACTGATGATTACGAACATTTTGAGTAAGATTCATAGGAAGCGATTTTACTTTTTTTCTTAAATTTTAATAAACTGTCTTTCGCTTCTATTAAATGTCCCCACCGGTAACTCCATCCCTGATGCCAGTGTTACAGCGAAGAGACAACGACGACAAAGTGACAATCGAGATACTTGACTGGAAAGCCGAGAGATAGGTGCTAGAAATTTCATCGGTGACCAAACAACCCGAGCAGATGTGAGAAATTGCTTGATACGTGAACGTGATCGAGTGGGTGGCACCAATGGTCGACCGTTCTGACGGTGATTTCTGTGGTTTCCCTAGATTCCTTGATTACTTCTTAGCGAATGCCAGAGCAGCACATCCAAAAAACGAACTACCGATAACGTAATCTCAGTAATCTCCCTTCCTCAATCATTTCTAATCCATCTCCCGAAATAGGTATTTTCGAGACTGGGTACATAGCAGGGTAGACTTAAACCAGTGTCTAGAGGGGATTTCTAGCGGCCGATTGCTCACATCTATGGTTTTCTGAGGTTTATCCGATCAATATCTAACGAATGCAATATCAGCTCATAAAAAATCGTTCATCTTTGATCCCTTCTCTCCCTTTCCACACACACAGCCACACCCACATACACACGCACTTCATTTATCGTGGATTCAGGCGGGAGGTCAGGGCTTCTGCCGACTGGGGCGAAGCCGTATTCGGGGAGATACCTGAGGAGGGAAATCCCCGCTCGCCGGCGTTTTGGTTGGGCGCCATTTCTCACGTTCTTCCACTGGGTTGGGAACCTTCCGAGGTATAACAAGCACTACAGCTACAGGGCTAGTGATCAAAGAAGTTGATGCATCCCGAAACACTAAATACTCACTAATTCCCCAAATCCTTTTTTATCCCCTTATGATCGATGTCCACCAGCACGGGAAAACGTAACATTAGAAAAGGTTTGAATGCAGATAATAATAATAATAATAATAATAATAATAATAATAATAATAATAATAATAATAATAATAATAATGGTTGCGGGGGGGAGGCTACTACAGATCAAGGATTCATTTAGATTTCATTGGCTAAAATGTATGTATTTAACAGCTATTAGCTCTTACAAAGTCCAGGATACTGTATTAGTGGTTCTAATTAAAGGCAAATTTTCTACAATCATTTATGGATAGTTGAGCTTTAATTATATTTGTTCAACGTTCAAGTTATGAGTTATTTGCTGATAAAGTTTTAAATGTATTTTATAAGATTTGTTATGGTAATTCGTTTTCCCGGCCGTATCACAAAAGATTGATTTTCTATTAAATGACTGATTTGACCGATGGAAAATAAAGAAAGAATATTTATTAATGGATTCGATTAATAATTCGATAATTGCAAATTAATATGTTCTTACACCATTTGGATTCTTTGGCATAAGTTCCATATTTTTACATGCATCGTTTCAAAATGTTGGATCGGGATTTTTACGACTGGAATTAAGAATGTTGTTTTAAAAATCATTTATAACATGACGGTTGATACTGTTTAAGTCAAAATAAATATGAGATCTCATTTTAGTCGTGAAACATCTGGACACCACGGCAAGCGGAGATTCGTGAAAGTCAACTTGGAGAAACACAAAGGGGGAAAAGAGTTTGCAGCAACTTAATCACGGAGATAAAAGGTTTGAATCATCCAAAGGATATAGAGAATCCGACAAAGACTTACGCCGGGGACTTCAATCAAATTACTTTTTTTCTCCGAGACCCAGGGCAAGCCCGTCAACGAAAGATGAGACCGAATGCTAAGAAAACACCAAGATCCGACTGTCGGCGACAGCTTATCATTTCCCGCAAGAATCTCTCTCCCGGAGATTGCGCGCAGGCGGAGACACAATCCCGCGGCGACCATCTCAGGGGGGGGGGTGAGGCGACGGCGCTTCCGGTGCGACATGACGCACTGCCCGCCCGCCTACTTGCCCGGGCGCCTTACGTCCGCCCCCCTCCGCAAACCGGTCTCCCCCCGCCACGGTCGCTCACACCTACCCGCCACTGTCCCGTCCGCCCGCCCGCCCGCCACTGTCCCGCCCGCCTGCCCGTCACTGTCCCGCCCGCCCGCCCACCCATGTCCCGCCCGCTCACCTGACACTGTCCCACCCGCCCGCCCACCACTGTCCCGTCCGCCCGCCCACCACTGTCCCGCCCGCTCACCCGACACTGTCCCACCCGCCCGCCCACCACTGTCCCGTCCGCTCGCCCACCACTGTCCCGCCCGCTCACCCGACACTGTCCCACCCGCCCGCCCACCACTGTCCCGTCCGCCCGCCCACCACTGTCCCGCCCGCTCACCCGACACTGTCCCACCCGCCCGCCCACCACTGTCCCACACGCCCACCCACCATTGTCCGCCCGCCTGCCACTGTCCCGCCCTCCCGCCCACCCGCTCGCTCGCTCGCTCACCCAGCCGTCCACCAACCCGGACGTCCACCGGTCGCCCGCCCGGCCGCCTGCCCGCCCGGCCGCCTGCCCGCCCGCAGATTTTCCTGCGCGCTTGCGACATTTCGCGAGGCACCTTCCGCCGGCCCCGCTTCGCGGAAAAGCCCTCGCGCTGTTGTCGAGCTGCCTGAGAAATTCACCTGATAAAAAACTCCCCGGAGGCTCGTGTAATTCTCTTAATGACCGTCTGCGAAGATAAGCTCGCGTCGTATCTTATCAAGAACGCCCGACATCTTCCTTTCGCGGCGCTGTTGGCCTCCTTTACAACCTCTTTTCTGCCAGCCTTCCTTCCTCCCTTCGCTTCTCAGCCCTGTTTGCCAGTCTCCCTGTCCGCTCCTTCGTCTCGCCGCGAGGGACAAGGCGACAGGCACACCTTCAGTCGGCGGCGGCGTGGTCCGCTCTCATCCGTCAAAGGAAACTTCACCTTTCGCCAGAAGATACTCAAGAATGAGGAGGTGGAGGAGGCAAAGAAGGAAATAGAGGAGATTGATATAGATCAATAGATAGATAGACAGATAGATAGATAGATAGATAGATAGATAGATAGATAGATAGATAGATAGAGAGAGAGGGAGAGGGAGAGAAATGGAGGGGGCAGGGGTTGGGGCAGTGTGGGAGGGGAAGAGGAATGTTAAATAAGTCAGTATTGAATTATTATTAGCGTTAATATCATAGGGATCTAGCACGTGTGCAGTTTTCAGATTTTTATCTAGTCCCCCAAGATCTTACAGTTGAGAAGTTTTAAAATCCAAAATTCAAATTTTTAGAGGATGTAACTTTCAAGTGGTACTTTAGTAGTAGGAAAATCACGGGATCGGTCAATTAATGTATTATACTAGTTTGCCAACGTTTCGGAATATTTTATTCCATCATCAGGGCTAACAACCAAAAAACACAATCACAATAAATACGGACAAACTCTTCTGAACAACAACATACAAACAAACATGAATGAACATACATGTGGAACAATAATTATACAGATAACTAAATAAATAACTACATTATACACCGTATATCTAACGGATACACACCTTACTAATAGATATAATGGTCAACCATAATGTATCTCCACATCACAACTCCAATACAGAGTTGCTGAAGCACCCACGTCCATAGCAGGTCCGAGCATGGCCACGGCCCGAAAGAAAGTGAATGAAAAACCACTGTATTGTCAGGACCACGTGCTCAGCAACTCCATGCCGGAACCATGCGTATCCGATTTCATTATCATTATCCATATATTTATTTACCCTTTTTTTTATAAAAAAATGTTTGTATCTTTGCATCCAAACCCGTATTACGAACAAAAAACAATTGTTAACAATTATTTGTGTTACTATATTATTAATAAGGTACCCTTAATAATTATCTTGAGTATTGAGAGAAAATCATAGTATATTACGTACTTCCGGTGAAAATGTGTTAATATTTATATTCCTTAATTTCATAGAGTCAGTTATTTGTTGTGTTATTTATTTTAATTTTTTTCCCTTTATTATTATTATTATTAACAATCAGAGTACATGTCACCTGGAGTTTGCACACCGTAAACTCTACAATATTTATCAATGTTGTACATACAATTATGAAGGTGGCTTAAGCCGTATTTTCACTGTTAATTCTGAATTATCGAACATTGCAAAAGTTTGTAGTTGTTGGAACTTGTCGTACAACTATATTATTAAAGATAGAGATTTCCTGAAAATTGATATTAGTTGATTTTTAGTAATTTTGAATGAAATATGGGCAATATTTTTAAAAAATTGTCAAAAAGGCTGCAATTTTTTCTTTAAGCGTTTTGTACTTGTAATGCCAAATTCACTGTATAAATCGATTAAAACGCCACTTTGATGTTTTCTTTTGTTTAAAAAAAATACATAAATGCAATTATTTTTCAAATAGGTCTCAGTAGTTAATATTTATATATGGATGTTGTTTATATTATTTGTAGATTATGTATAATCAACAACCATCGGAAATAGTGAAACTTACTTTTGCAGGTACAATTGATATTTTTTTTACAATTTTGCTTTCTCGGTGGATCCAAAGAACCTCAGGCTAAGCACTAAAATATCTTTTTACTCTTGCGGCTTCTTCCATGCATTTCAGGACACATCTCTTTTCGCTTCATAAAGAATATCTTCTGGTAAATGCCATTAGCAAAAGGTAGCATATTTTTTAGTGAAATGTTTTGAAAATTCCTCCTTTGGAAGTGAGAAAATACTGTAAATATCTACAACACCAAAAACATTTGATTCCTTAAATGCCCTGGAACTTCCAATTTTAGAAATTTATGCATTGTATTGCGATAAATTGCAATCTGAGAGCGTGAGTGTCTCCAGTGTGTAGTAGACGGTCAGAGTGTGTGGCTACAAAGAGCGAATAATAATCTCCGATAGCCTAGATTGAATATTTTTTTGCACCTGTCTGGAAATAAGAGATAAGTTATCTCAAAACACTCCAGATAGTTTCTACATGAGAAACTACAACACTAATATTGAACGACATAGTTCACACTTATCATTTAATGTTTTTGGGTACTGGTATTTCAATTAATTGCGATACATTTACTCAAACATTTTTTATGAATATTTTAATGGTCTATCTCATGCTAAAAATACACTTATGTTAAAAATACATTTTATAAATGTGTATGAAACAAAATTAATGTAAATACATTATACATTTCATAATTTCAAAACCTCATAACATAACTTCATAAATTTAGCCTTTTTGACTTCAATTAATTTGAGGTATTATTTCATCATAAGAATGATGTTGCAATTATAACTTTTCTTTCAATCTGCTTTTTGTTGAACCATATAACAAGTACATCACAATGTGAAGTATGACATTATGTACGAAAATAGTATCACGTATATGTGACACATTCACACTCTCGCACTCTTGCACTCTTGCACTCTCACTCTCGCACACTCACACTCTCTCACTCTCGCACTCTCGCACACTAGCATACTTGCACTCTCGCACACTCATACTCTCTCTCGCACTCTCGCACACTCGCACTCTCACACTCTCGCACACTCGCACTCTCACACTCTCGCACACTCCCACTCTCCCACTCTCACACTCTCACACTCTCGCACACTCGCACTCTCGCTCAGTCGCACACTCACACTTTCGCACTCTCTCACACTCGCACACACACTCGCGCACTATCGCACATTCGCACTCTCGCACACTCACACACTCTTTTTCCACGTTTTCACACTCACAGAACCATACAAACACTTATACTCTCTATAGTAGTATCGAAAAAGAGAGTAGCCGGGAGTTTAAGAGTCTATCCTTACTTGGGGGAGCCAGGCTGCGGGAGATACCTGGAGGGCGAAAGTGCCGCATGTTGTCGTGAAGATCGGGGCATCGTCTCTCGTCCCAACGGGATGAAAAACGACTAATGTCGACAATAACGACTAAGGTCGTTTCTGTGAATTTACTTCCAGATTGGAATTTATCCATTGTGATATACATTTTTATAGTTATAAAAAACAAACAAAAAAACTGAATTTAAAAATAAAGAAAATGCAGTCCATGAAATTGGATACGCGGATTTAACATGAAATATATACGACAAACAAATAGGAACTAAGAACAAAAACAATTGAGATACCTAAAAGACACAACTCCATATCAAAGCACCGAATAGAAAAACCCTGTCTTGCAATGCAATGTATGTTTTTTGCGAATGGAATGCATTTACATGGATGGTATTGCGTTTGCAATATACAATTAGAATTGGTACAAAAATATTGAAAATTATAGTGGAGTGGAAATTATAGTGTGATGAAATATTTTAATAACAATGTTAAAATAGATCGTAAATTAAAAGATTATCGAATTTTTACAGACACATGCAAAAGTTAAAAAAATGTAATTTCTTCACGTTGTGTAACAATATGAAACAATAAAAACCTGTATTTTTGAACTTACGTATTTCAGTTTAGAAATACCAAAGTGTCCTTGTAATGAAATAATAGAGAATAAGGGGTCTGGCTGTAAACCAATGAGGACATAAAATAACAAAATAAAACACAATGTCTGTCAGTTGTAAACATATCATAAAAATACGAAAAAATCATAAACAAATCAAATAATTAACTATGCTCGTATTTACAGCAAACACATGTAGCCAAGGCGTATTCTTCATAATTCGATTTTAGTTTTTCTAGTGCGGTGCTCCTGGGATAATGGTTAACGCATACCTATTCCATCGGTGGGGCCCAGGTGCAAATTCCGGTTAACTCTTATGGAATTTGAGGTAGACAAAAGAAGCTCTCAGCCGGTTTTCTCGGGGTTCATCCATTTGCCCTGCTACTCATTTCACCATTTCTAACCATCACTAGCCTCCTCCTCGTCATTATAACTATCATTTATTCATTAAAGCATCACACAAGGGCCTTCATGTCTGTTGAAATGGAAGGAGCGTTAAAGTATAATGAATAATTAATTTTAGATAAAATAAAAATATATGAAGCAGAGCATGAGAAACTTCAACTAGTGATGCAAAAAGACCACATATTTTCTTGCATTAATTCTGAATTTGCAATTTTCGAAAATTGAGAGTTCAACGAAAATGAGACCAACTCTCTTAAGTGCCCTTTCCATCCAAGGAAAAAATTGAAGAAAAAATTTGGAGCGGCTTTTAAGAAAATGTTTTTTAATTGAATTAATTTGAAGCAAAAATTACGCGACCAGTACTCGTTTTTTCAAAAAATTGTACATGACCCTTATTGGAAGAGCAGATTTTTTACAATACACTTTCACTTAGACAAAAATCCCTATCTTCAATTTTGTAGTTAATTTTTTAATTTTTTTCTTAGAAAACGCTCCAAATTAAAAAAAATCTCCTTGTATCATCGGACGGTACAAATATGGTTCTAGTCCCATTGTCGGCGAACTCTCCATATTCGAAAATTGTAAACAGTTAACATTTGAAAACTAGAAGCCCGAGGTTGCGTTTCGGTAGCGTAAAGGAAAGGCTCCTGGCAAGTATACTTGGGGCAATTCGCGACTTCCAGTCTGGGTGCAAAGCATTTTTTTTTTCTGATTGAAAATATTTTTGCAAGTTTATGTAGTAGTATAATATAGCGGAGCAGTTAAAATAATGCGAGAAAGTATGTGACGTTGAGCACCACCAGTTCGTTACCATGGTCCGACAATAAAAAAATTTTCGGTCAAGTATTCGCTGTTTCCCGACGTTCAATTACGATACTTTCTTTTCTTACATTCGTGAGGGCGAGAAAGTAATAATGACCCAATTGTCACCCATTTGTTCGAAACTCCTGTTTCTTTGTAGATCCATCATTTAACCATTGGAATGGAACTCTTATGTGGTGAGGCGACGCCATCTTGCGCCCCTCACCGCCCGCCCCCCGCTCGGGCCGCGCTAGTCTGGCGACCAGATGTCCAGGCCGACCGATCGCCACCCCACACCTGACACCAATATTACATACATCTACGCAATGAATCGGCCTCAGCCTCGTGTCCTCAGCGTAGCACTGCGGGGAAACGCGAATCCAACCTCGCCGTCATGAGGTTCCTCCGCCTGGTTGACCGCGGCAGGCGCCTCCCGCAGGGAGCAGGCCCTTTCCGGATTGCGGCGCGTACGTCATCGCGACCTTATTGTTTGTTTCCGCCCTCCCCGCCCCCCCCCCCGCCCTCACCCCCCCCCCCACCGGGCGCGCGCCTGCCTTTATCGGAGTCGTCGTAATCCGTTTCCTTAAAGCCGCCTCGGCTTCTCCCCGCGTCAGCTGCTCGCAAGGAATGAGACATTCTGACGGCCTGACGCAAAGCGCCGGCGATGAGGCGAATATTGTTTGCGAGCCCCGCCTCCTCCCGGAGAGAAGGCGCCGGAAGGTCCGGGAGACAGTCAATCAGAGAATATTGCTTCGAAGCTTGTAGCAGCTGTTGTGCATTTTGCGCCGGCGGCAGTGGATTTTTTTGTGGCGTGTTGACGGAGAAAAGATTGCAGATGCTCTTACGCCAATGGCTACAAACGTGAATTTATTTTTACATTTCTCTTCGAGATTTTTTATGACCGGCGGGGGAACGATTAACTTTGGAGAGTCAAAAGATTAAGAGCACAACTAGTTGTAAGGTGGATCGTAGACTTCCCTGCTGTCACATAAAATTCTGGTCGCACAGGCCACTGAAATCAAAACCTTGGAGAACCACTAAAGGTGAGGTAGGGTTTTTTCAGAACTCTAGAAATTAATTTAGCTTGGATAGGTGTTAGCTTACACTATAAAAAATGTAACATAACAAAATATGTATAATAATTATTGAAGTAGAAAAGATACTACCTAGAATTTAATAAGTACGAAATTACCTAAAGGCAGAAACAATTATGAGGTGAACAAGTCAATTAATTAACGGACTAAAATCCTGAGATATTACTATCATATTAACCAAGTGATGTAGCATGACATGAGACAGTTTTGTAGTAAAATGAATTAATTAACTGGCCAAAATCTTGAGATTTTACAACCACATGAACGAAGTAATGTGACATAAAATTACTGAAATTATTTTGTGTGGCATCCATTTTTGCACAAAATACTGACTGTGTTGAATACAAAGTAACATAAATAATCGGGAAGCTAGTCCATATTGAACTTTTACTCGCAATTCCCGTCATTTAGTAAAATAAATGATGCATTAAAGTATGAAACTACTAGCGTAATACCATGGTAACAACGCACTCAGTACTAACTGTAAGTCACTGCCGAGAACGTATACGGGCCTTTGTTTGAACAATTGCAGAACGCCCACTGAGCACGTCTGCACCACATGGACGACCTGAAGGCAGACCCCGAAGAGGAGTGTGTGGTCCGCCGCTAGTCCGCGCTATAAGTGACCATATGCGGATTCGGTAGTATAACGGTCAGCGTATTGGACTGTTGTACCCGAGTTTGTGGGTTCAAACCCGATCGAAGCCGTGGATTTTTAAGGCCTTCGTACGCCTTCCTTCGGAGGGGAAGTAAAGCTGGCGATCCCATGTTAGTAGATTTACTGCATGTAAAAGATCCTCAAGCCTAAATTAAGCCTCTGAGCTAACTTCAAACTGAATTGAAATGATTGAATGTAGTGTGCTGAATTGAAATGTAGTCGTTTTTGTGACTTCCAGACAGCAGAAAACTGGTGATGATGATGATGATGATGATGATGGCTAAGCCATCGAAAGCTGCTCTTATTGAAATAAATAGTATTGTTGACAATGACAACGCCTTCAATCATTTCAATTATGTAAATGTCAACTACAAATCACCACTATACCAATAACTTCAAACTGCCTGTTTCGTCGCCCAAGTAATACCTTCTTTCTCCGCTACATGGTTAAAGGAGCATAGCGAAATTTGCGTGGTTAGACGGAAGAGCAGGTCTGATGGCCCGAGTCTCGCCACGTAAAATAAGGCATTAACTAACTAACCAACCGTTTCTCCCGCCATTTAGAGGAGTGGGGCGAGAGTTGCAGAAATATACGTGTTTGTTAACACCATTCCCATTAATGATTGAAATCAGTTCATATGCGGCATTTTGCTCCACTCAGCGGCCAAGCAGATGCCACTTTCGCGGCTGCTGGAGTCTGCACTTTGATTGATTGATTGATTGATTTTTCGTGTTTCCGGGCACGTCAACTGCTTCGGTCATTAGTCCCGTTAGTGTAGTGCATGTTTTTTTTCTCGGGAGATGGCGGTGATCTTCCCCCGCTGGATGACGAGATCCGGCACCGACCTACCGTCGGCTAGTGGGGTTTCCCCCTAACCAGGACTCTCCCACCAGCGGGTCACCGCCCCAGTCGGGACAAGCTCTAAGCTCCCGACCGGTCTCCCGGAATATGTGGTAGTGTAGTGCATGTTAGTGTGTGTGTATGTAAGGGGAGAGGATAGGACAAGGAAGAGGAAGGACAGATCGCGCGCGGTCCGTGGCCCGTTTGGTAGGGTACTACTCCGGCATTCGCCTGGTGTTGGTCGGAGAAACCACGGAAAACTACCGATCAGAGCAGCCGGCCGCTAGAATTCTCCTCCAGACAGCGACTGAATTCGACCTAGCTGGAAAGCTAGTGTCGAAAATCCTGCCGCCGTGGGGAGTGGGAACCTAGGACCTCCCGGTTAGAGGCGCTGCAGCGACATCAGTTGATGCTCTGAGCTACCGCTACCGGTCTGCACTTTGAGGGGGAGCTAGTCACCGACGCGTGGACACACAGCTCCCGCGTCCGTGATTGGGAGAGGCCGGGCGCAGCAAGTGGAGCGCGAGGTCGGCGCCGTTGAACACGCTGCGTCCCAAATAATACCTAACGAATATGCTAGATACCCTTTTGAATTATAATTTTTAAACATAATTAATACCTGAGGCGCACAGGTAGCGAGTCTACGGAGGTGTAGAATTGATATGTTCATGAGACATTTCTAAATTGTGTGCCGAACAAACTTAAATTATTCGTGAAAAATAATTTCTCTATTAATTCTGTAGTATAAGTTGAAATTGGCTCATTCTAAATTTTTGTAAATCGCAGAACGATCATCGAGATTTTTGTGTGTAACAAACAGAAGAGGCATGCAAAATAAAGCCAGTCCCAGTAATTGGAGGAAAGAAAGATGTTGGTAAAGAAGATAGCAATAACCGCAACAAGGAATTTCATTCAAGAAAGGAAATGTTTCCTTTCTCTTTCGAAAGAATACCGATTTGCCATTCACATTTGACGTCATTTCACCATGGAGGTCGTAATAAACATGTGTTTTGAGGGGGTCCTAGACGGCGTTGGTTTCCTTTGATGTCCAGTTTCCCGCATATGCATGAGTGAATGCGGCAATGGCCGGTGGTGCACTGGTCGTCGGCCAGTGTGTTTGTCGACTCGTCCGGCTGGCCCTTATATTGCTCGAAGCGCGAACTGTGTGGGCGAGTTATTTGCCTTCCAGAATAAATTACACCGAATCGCAATCAACGCGCACTGCGCCTGTGTCTCACTCATGCCATAGTGAATGCTTCTTCAGCAGCAAGCAGCGGTGAAAACGAAAAGTTTGGCTAGGAGAGTGCTGGACAAACTGATGCGAATAATTTCTTTTATCGTCAAGGGTATCTTTAAGGCTTTCGCTTCACATGTTGTCTAATTGATATTCATAAATATTGTTTTTTTTGATAGACTACCACACTATCTGGCGGGGACCCTCTGTATCGAAGTTTCATACGTGAGAAATTATAATACGCAGATTCCGTGATTCATTTAGTGAATATAAAATACTCAGCCTATAATTCGTTAAGTGTATATTCAGCACTGGTTCCTCTTAGTTTTCTCTCCTTTTGTTCTTTTCTCGTCTTTTCTTCTTTAATATTCTTCTTCTCTCTTCTTCTTCGTAATTTATCCTATCTTTCTTATCCTCAAATTAACGGCGTCGTTTTGGTTCACCACGAAACACAAGTTTCAACAGAATCTTTCACCCGCAAAGGTCATGCTTACGTTGACCTTTGACAGCTGATATATTCTCGTGTGTCATCCTGTTCGTGAGGGCCAAACTGTCACTGACACGTATTGCATATCATTCCTGCTACACACTCTGCGTCGTACTCTGTGGAGGAAACGGGGCTTCTTAACAATGCAATAGTCCTTCATGATAATGCAACAACCTACTCTGCAGCATTTGTCCAGAGACTTGTACAGCGGATGGGGTGGGAGATCTTGGATCACCCTCCTTACTCCCCTGATCGAAGTCCGTGCGACTTTGATCTCATTCAAGAAATGCAGACACCGCTGGAAGGGGAGCAGTTTCCAAACAGGGAGACCGGGAGCGGTGGCTCAGTGCATCAACTGTCACTGCAGCGCCTCTGACCGGGAGGTCCTAGGTTCGAGTCCTGACGGCGGTAGGATTTTCGACACTAGCTTGTGAACTAGGTCGAATTCAGTTGCTGTCTGGAGGAGAATTCTAGCGGCCGGCTGCTCTCATCGGTCGTTTCCCGTGGTTTCTCCGATCATCACCAGACGAATGCCGGAGCAGTACCCTACCAAACGGGCCACGGACCGCGCGCGATCTGTCCTTCCTCTTCCTTGTCCTATCCTCTCTCCCTTACACACACACACACACACACACCAACATGCACCTCACTACCACATATTCCGGGAGATCGGTCGGGAACTTAGAGCTGGTCCCGGCTGGGGCGGTGCCCCGCTGGTGGGAGAGTCCTGGTTAGGGGAAACCCACTAGCCGACGGTAGGTCGGCGCCGGATCTCGCTATCCAGCGGGGGAAGATCTCCACCTCCCGAGAAACAACATGCCCTACACTAACGGGACTAATGACCAAAGCAGTTGACGCACCCGGAAACAAGAAAAAATCAATCAATCAAATAGGGAGGACGTCCGAACAGCGCATCTTCGAGTGGTGGCGCGCGTAGACGCATCACACAGCTGATGGAATTCAGCGCCTTCCTCATCGTTGGCAAAGATGTGTGGACACCTTTGGGGAGGTTGTTATATCATGAGAGTACAAGTATTATGCGCACTGCTTTGTTTTGCGCATATGTAATACGAATAAAATAATGATGTCTGTTTACTCATCATTCAATATCCCTTATATATACCGCTTTCTACTCGGATCCCAATTTAATACCAGAAGAACATTCCAGCGACTTTCAATCGTATAGCCAGATTTTTTCCTGCAGCTTTATTGATTGATAAAAAAATAGTTCCCATAACTTCTGAAATGACTTTCGTATAAATAATGTGGGTGTGCATTGGCACAACGCAGTTTTTTGTATATTGCTTATTCACAAAGAATCCTGTTCATATTTTGCATTTTGAAACAACAGAATTTGAGGATTCTCTCTACCATTCAGTAATGTTACGTACATAAAGTCTTGCCACCGTTCTGTGCCATACTTCTGCCGGTGTGAAAGCCTTTTTTGGTTCCTGCCCTAATTTGCACGGACCTTTCTCGATGTTCAGTTTGAGAAGCAAGTAGCAGTAGAGGAGCTTGGTGGCGTCGGTGTTGTAAAGGACTCACGCATTGATCCACGAGTGGGAAGGTTCGCATCACTTTTAAAAAGGCTAACCTTTTCTCAGTTTTAATGAGTGCCTTTTCATCTGCGTCTGTTTATGTGGAGAGGAAAGAAGCGCAGAACAGTAGCGGTTGCGTTAAAAACAAGCGTTTGTTATACGTAAGGGATTATAAAATGTTTCTACGCCAGCGATGTAAAAGGAGGCAGGCAAGCATGCTAATCACTATGCTCTACAGAAACAACAGTTAATACAGGGAGATGTGACTTTCGCCTCTTCCACGAGAAGAGGAAACTCAACGGAAGTGTCACGTGCGAGAATTTTATTTGTCATAATATAATTTTTTGAAATTATGAATTACAGGCCAGAGAGTACAATCTGCCAAATTCTTCTTAAAATAATCCTGAATCATCTCCTTTATTGATTGATCATAAATGTATTTTTTAACTAGTAGTGCTACAACAGCATATACTCGTATTTGCTCTCATTACGTGTAACTACTCGCATTATTTCTACCATATCATACAGGTAAGCAAGGATAATTTCATATATAAATGGAACATCCAGAACTAAAGGCAATCCAATATATTGCATTATGAATGCATTAGAAATTACGATACCATTATCTTAAGCATATCTGTACGCCGTAGTGAACATGACGTAGAGAACATGGTAACACCAATTTAAATTAATAAAACCGCCCTACCTTATTTTTCCCATCATGTCACCGTTCAACAATGAAATTCTCGAATATCGATCGCTGCATTGTTACCGAATACAGCATACAGTGCCAATATAAAATTATTATAAGAAATATTCCAGCACTTCGAGTGATATTTAGTGTGACTATTGTGTGAAAAAGTGAAATATTACTCAAAACTGCTACCGAATTATGTGAAACTTTAATTCCGTTCCGAGTTCTCTTCCTCCTGGACTAACATATGTCCGAGGAAAATTACAGTTTAATGCAGAAAATGATTTCAACTGTTTTTCAATTTTATGGTAATAAAAAATTTATAAAACGGTTAGAACAAAACTACTTACAAGATCATGTATTAAAAACACAATTATTAAATTTATAGGACGTTGAGTTTTCGATGTCTTGCAATTCCATGGAAGTATTTAAAAAGAAAGACGTAAAAACTGAATTAGCTGCGGGATTAGTCAATTTCGAAAGGATTGAACTCATTAAAGAATTTTCTTGTATAATTTTGTTTGTAACGTTCCATATAGTTTTGATATCACGTTCTTTGTACTCTTCACCATTTAATCTTCTCATATTAATTGACCAAAGTTTCAAAATGTATCAATTTCTTCATTTGCAGTTTGTGCTCTCATATTTATTTTCTTTCGTCACAAAATTCTTGAAATTCCTTCCACAGTCTTTATGTTTCTTTTACTGTTTTTGGCACTAAATCTTTAATAATAGATTCAATTTCAGAGTTTGAAACATTACCAAACGATTCATTTTAAAAGAGTAAAACTTCTCAGACGGTACCTCTGTAAGACCTGCCATCCCGGACAAGAATCTGACAAGGGAACGATTGTACACGTGAAAATGACCTCCATAAGACGGAAACCTGTCTAATGCGGAAACGGAATGGTTTTTAGAGAACGCAAGTAGACTCATTATCTGGCCACGAAGGAAATTTATTTTTAAATTTCCGACTCTCTCTTTGTAATGGTATAGTGAGTAGGGTTACGTCCTGAGAAAATAAAGTGAGGGACGAGTTATTCCTGTGATACCAACGGCGGGGAATATTTGACGAACGAGGCGAATGTTTCGCTGTGGCATTCGCACTTGGGTATGATTTTCAAGGTCACGTCACAAGCGCGACGTCGCGGCACTACCTACCACATCCTACCATAAACTCCGATTTAAACCCAGTGACACTTCAAAGTCACGAGGAGGATGTAAAGGGAGACACTGTCATTCAATTGGTGGCTTTGTTACGACTTAAATTTTTGGTATTGAAGTTAAATGACAATGTCCTCCTTTCCATCCAGATCGTGACCTTGAAGTACCACTATGTTTTTGACGTGCCACTAATGTATCAGAGTAGCAGTTGTAGGATTGACGAGATGTAGACTACGTAATTTAGTGACCACTCGCAGTCTATACTTCGCTTTTTTAACGGGACCTCTCAAATCACACGCTCGAAAGAAGGAAAAGGAAGACAGACCCCAATGGGGAGCTGCAACATCACTACAGCTCGGACCATTACGGTTTCCTATTGGAGTCTGTCTTCCCTCTCCTCTCACGCGTGACCTTCAGACGCTACGTTAAAAAAACTAAGTATATTCTCTCTGTGTTAATGTGTCGAAATGTCTTTTAAACGTTCGTGCAAAACCCTTCCGCTGCAGAATAAAATGGAAGTTACTGAAGAACACTAGAAGAAAAAAAATCAGCAAAAGACCTAGTTGCAAAATTCAAGGTATTTCAAATTTCCTAATTTTGAAATGTTAAATTTTTGCAATTTTCAAAAAACCGGGGCAACAGCCGAAAATGGAACAAACATCATATTTTATACTGTTTCTTATTACATATTAGAAGAAAATTTAAAAAGATTGGAGCGGTTTTTGAGAAAAAAATGTTCTTTTTAGCTGCCTTTATTTCGCGCAAAATTATATGAAAACTACTCATATTTTCGAAATCTGAGTATATTGAACGTGATCGTTTTTTCAGACCTGTCGTGAAGGAATAGCTTTTATTAAGTAAAACATATTTATCTTCAATATTTTCGTTGTAGCAAGACTCCGAGAAATAACTTGAAATTTTGCAAGTTTGAAAAATGAGTGATTTCAAGGAAAATGAGACTTACACCGTTCTCTTAAGTGTCCATTACGCTATTTTACAACAAAATTTAATAAAAAATTTGGTGCAATTGTTTCGAAAATTTTGAAAATGTTGGAGGGGCTGTATATCAAGTACCATCCAAAATTAAAATATCGGTTTCAAATTCCAGGAACCACAACATCAGCCAGATCGATTGAGGAATATCAATTTAAAAGAAAATCGGCTAAATAGTTTAGAAAATCGGCTAAATAGTTTAGAAAATCGGCTAAATAGTTGACCCTAGACAGGCACAGGCAGATGTTTTTTCGTCAGTCGATTTTTCGGTAACAAGAACCTAAAAAACATGGTTTGCAATTACACAGCGTGTTAGAGAAAGTAATTTACTATTTATGGGAGCATAATTTATACACTTTTTCGTTATCAGGGCCCACACAAAAAGATTTTGTGTCGAAAATTTGCAGTTTTTCCTGCAGTATTAAAAATCTATAGTGCGTAAGCAGTAGCGAGAATGTAAAAATCAGACACTGGAAATTTTGTTACTTATTTTGACAAGGGCATAATTTGTTTCTCTTAGGGATCCATTAAATACATTTTTGACAATTGAGTACGAATATTAATTTTATAATTAATTTGAGGTTCTTAATATTTGAAGCATTTTCTCCTGCAATTTTGGGTCATAAGGTTTTATCATGACTAGTTTAAATGAAATAAATTTGAGCTTTATTTGTAGTATAATGAGTTTACATTTTTATTTCACAATTCATTATTTGATTCTGTGAGAATATATTTAAAAATTGATAAAGTCGTTGGCAATTATTTAAGATTTTACTCAACAGTAATGAATCATGTAATCTTTCTTTGTTCGTTACTTGGTTGAGCGGAGAACGTGAATTACAAGCAGAAAGAAGCACAAATAAGAAAATATTATTTTATAGTGAATGATTCAGACACCTTTCAACACTCTGTCGTTCAGTTTACTGAGCGGTTTAATATTTTGCGAGCAAGCTTTTCATCGAGAGGAAATCGTTCCTGTCAGAAAAGCAGCAAAATGAGCAGTAGGAACGCCCGGAACAGAGTAATGGATTGTCGTACATTTAATTTAATGCAGATGTCATGCAAAAATCAACTGTTATTTGTGAGGGGAAGATCTTTGCAGATGATTAATGGTTTGTTGTTGGCCATTAAGACTTGGGCTTATTTATACTTGGTGGAAATCTTCGCAATTGTCGATTGCGCGAAGAGATTCTCTCCATTTTCAAGATAAGACGAATACAAATCGCATCGAAAGTTCACGTTTGAATTTCGAAGATTCGTCTTCTCGAAAATAACGTTTATTTAATTAACATTTGCTTCTGGTGTTAGATAAAGTGCATCTAAAGCACGAACAATTGAAAGAGATGACTCATTGTTCAATGATATTTGTTCTTCGGCATTTGATATATTAGAAAACCAAATGACAAGTCATGAAGGTGAACGAACGCCAACAGTACGACCTCTATGCTCTCCTGGGATCGATCTAGTTCTCCTTTCATTTATTTTACTAAAACTCGTACGTTACACTTTGCGGGGCATGCGAAAGGAATACTCGTAAAGTAGGGGTAGTAGGGAAATACATCGCCCAAAATCCGCGCGGAGGAGATCAGGATTAATATTGTGCTGGGGCGCGGAGAGGAATTACTGATGAAAGCAGGAATTCGCGAAGACGTTTCAGGACGTCGGAACCCAGCCAAGAGAATTTATAAAACGGTAAGCGGTTTTTAATACCGGCCCCATGGGATGAGAATGCTCCAGCTCCGGGTTTGGTTTTCGTACGTGTTTGGGCTTTCGTCCTTTCGATTATCTGTTTCGCTTGGTTGGTGTTGCAGCGGGGGGAGGCGAAGACCTTGGTTGGGGAGAGGATTACCTGAAGCGTGCTCCCCACTCTTGCAGCGGGAGAGGGAGATGGACAGAGCAGGAGAGAGAGAGAGAGAGAGGGCGGGAGAGGGAGTGAGAGTGGCGAAGACCTTGGTTGGGGAGAGGATTACCTGAAGCGTGCTCCCCACTCTTGCAGCGGGAGAGGGAGATGGACAGAGCAGGAGAGAGAGACAGGGTGAGAGAGAGGGTGGGAGAGGGAGTGGGAGTGGTAGACTGGGCGTGATGGGGCAGGCCAGGGCGGAAGTTTCTGGGCAATCTTTCGTGCAGTCGTGGGTATGATGAGCCGAGTGCCTCCTACTCCTTATCGAGAATCTGCTTTTCCAACCACACCGGGTATTGTTCGAAACGTTTTAGCGAACGTAAATTTCCTCGACGACCTCCCGCGAGGACCATTTGGCTCTGTCCCTGCGCGCGGTATTCGAGCTGCAGTATTTATCTGATCTCGAAGTCATTAATATTATTCTCTTTTCTCGCCCCCCATCGTCGTCTGCTGGCGTACTGTAATATAATGGTTCGAACGAAATGCGCAGATCGAATATCGATTAAATCGACAGGGACTTATTAGACTCTTGAAATATTATTTTATAGACCGGAAAATGAAATAAAGTTTTTCATGTTCGAAAACAGCTGATGTTAAGTGTATTGATTGAGGCTCTGGAAGCTCCTCTTCTGTTCAAAGAGCTATTCCGCTGTACGCCTTGGGTCATCATATGAAGGTTGATATTTACAATTTCCATTATGCTTCTTTACTTTACAAATTTGTTTACTGTTAGCGATGGTCAATAAGCGTGATAAATGATTGAATCACATGTTTGATGAAACGATTGAACACATGCAAATTGGAACTGACAATGCTCATTGTAAACACAGCAATCTAGATACCTTTTTGATAAATGATAGCCACATCCTGGATTTATTCAGTTTATTTTGTTGATCTGGAGACTGCTCTCAAATCGTATTTTGTAATGCAATCCCTCGTTGGATATGCTCTAATAGTATTGTTACGCAAATCCAATGACATGGAAGACTCGAAAATAAAAAATGGGAATAAAACTGAAAAACTGAGCTCCAATAGGGACTGGTTTATGACATTTAACTCCATCATTGTCAATGCCATTGCGATCGTATAGTCCCTTTATGAAAACGTTGAACTATTGAATACAGAGATACAGGTGAAGGTGTTTATTGTGAAGAATAATCTAAGAAAATTGTACCAAATTCTTTCTATCCGTTGTTTTCAAATTTTTTAATTAATTATTAATCACACCCCGTTAGTCAAATTGGGCTTATTAGTATTTTAAAATACTAATAAAACTTAAGTTCAGAAAATTGTAATCTACATGGTTCAATATCATTCATTATCTGGATTCTATAAACCAATTCTATTACATTATTGAGATTTTGCAACTTTAACTCTGCAGCATCGATACAGAACACAGTTTTTAGACAGCCACTAATAAAAGCGGTTCTTTCAGGGCATGCATAGCGCGCTAAAAGTTAATTTTTTAGCACCACTATTAAAAGTGAAACAATTCTCAAGTGTTCAGATAATACTGTGAATGCAACAAGGAAAACCGACAGTTTTACTGACCTGAAAATATCATGAAGTGAGTTGCATACATAAATTAAAATGAAATGAAAGTAAGGTACTCTAAAAAATAATGTAAGACACACGCGGTAGAAGTGATTTTATTTTGCTCGGACTCCGTTCCTATTTGCAAAATGAAATTTCACTTTCACTACTCGCATCTAAAATAACAATTATTTAGTACATTTACGCCGTTGCCAAATTGAACTTACGTTGCTTGTTATTTTTCACTTAACAGAATAAACATCATAGGTTTCGGTTTGCACTTTCGCGAAGCATCTCTTCCGAACGCTTTGCCGCAGACTTGTTCTTTAGATTACAGCGCGGCATTGACAGCAGCCTCCGAGCACTTTTGGCGTTTTTATTTCGCGCTCTGCCAGGGCCCTCCGGCGCGCATCCGCTGCGCTGGCCCTGCAGAGGGCAACTCAAACGAAGGCCATTGACCTCCCTCATTAAGGGGCGCTTTGAAAAGGAAGAAAGCGCCGATCGGGCGTCGCTATTGGCGAAAGAAGTAGCCGTTCTATTTCCGTTAGCGAAATGCCAATTAATAACCTCTTTTGATGACAGGTCTAACAACTGCAGGAGCTGGCGAAGGCAGATTTGAACTCTTAATTCAGGGGCGCACAAACTTTCTTCTGGAGGTTAGATCTGCTGCCAAGGGAGTTAATCTAGCTCACTGATTAAGTGGGTGTAAAATGTAAAACAATATACACAGAATGAAGGAGTGACATGAAATAAATGTGTTATTTTATACTGATTTATACTCGATCGTTTGATATACGTAAATGACTGATGCTTGATCATAAAAATAACACTTCAATTTCACCCCGTGTTATTAAAGCATTGGAAATTATTTAATGAAGTATAGAATTTTATTTCTACTCGATGTAAGTAAGTATATCGTTAAACACGTTTTTGATATTCATTCATTCAAATACTATTATTATTAGTATAATTATAATTTTTAAACTTACTAAAACATCATTGCTCTAGCATTAATCTAATAAAATTATTTACAAATTTCTTCAAAATTAGTTTACGTTGCAATTTCCTTAAAATGCAGCAGGAACGAATTGTATATATGTAAGTACGTATGTAGATATTTTTCATTTTTTGGTCGATAGTCCGACTTTGCCAGCAAGTTAACGGTGTCCTCCTTACCTGGGCCTAGCTAAATTCCCATGATTGAGGGTATGAGCGACGTATGGTGAACATGACGTATGGTGACTCTTCCCCATAACTAGCAAGATCTGCCTGACCTTTTCTTCGTCACACAGATCCAGGAACTGGGGAGATTTTAAAGGAAAGCTACAACTCTATTTTGGCCTCGACCGAGAATAGACGCAGGAACCACATCACGGGAAGCTAGTACGCTGTCTTTGAGCCATCCTAGAGCCAGAAACGGAATATATGTTATTAAGAGAAAAATTTCAGTGTTGCTTTCACAAAAGCCTGGTAAAAGAGGATGAAAAACGTACGAGTAGGATCTGTCACTTTTGTTATCCGAGACTTGTAATTTTGACATTTCGGGGTCGACGGAAAGGGCTCCTTTAAAGCTTTATTTATCTCTTGGAATAATTAACAAATCGTAATGCGCTTGAGTATTCAGGATTTTCCTGTTTAATTTAGCACGCATTAACTTTTACCAGATTTTAAATAGAGGTTGCTAGTGAATATGCAATCGAAGTGAAAATCTACTGTATTTTCAATTCAATTCAGTTCAGTTCAATTCAATGATGTTTTATATTACATGGGAAGGCTAGACCATTCTGCCTCCCTATGCAAATTTCGTTGCGCTTCCTTCGTCATCAGGTAGTAAGTAAAAAGGTATCACGCGGGTGACAAAAAATATTATTAAAATTTAGCTCAGAAACGTCTTCAGAGTCGGCTCGAGGATCTTTTACATGCACTTTTAAATCTATAACATTGGAAAACCGGCTTTACTTTCTCTGTGAAGGAAGACATACTAAGGATTTTTTCGCTCTTAAAAAGCCATTTGAATCCATAAAAATCCATATTTTAGTTTGGGTGATGAGAAAGAGCGCACTGAATGAGTTCAAAAGCTGCCATTCCTTTAGTTCTCTTGGAGAGCGTCACCCTCTGTTTAATATTCAGACTTACAAGCAGTGTTCTGCTGTGCGTGTCCAGGGAGGAAACGTCGAAACTTCGAAAATAAGCTCTTAAGACAAACCAAATTTGATACATGCGCCACGTGAATAGTATTCTCTCTCTCTCTCTCTCTCTCTCTCTCTCTCTCTCTCTCTCTCTCTCTATCTATCTATCTATCTATCTATCTATCTATCTATCTATCTATCTATCTATCTATCTATCTATCTATCTATCTATCTATATTTGCATTTGCGCGTATATTCGCTGAACATTATTTCCTAATTTCCGAGACCCAGGTTTTACTACTTTCTAATATTCTGAAAGTCATATTGTAATTCTTATATTTGGGGAAAGAAAAATTGAGAAAATGTGAACATTTTACATGTTTTGATGAAACACTTCTGTAGGTGGACAAATTATTAGGGACAGTACTCATATTTATGTAATTGCTAGTTTAAATCTTTTCCAAGCAAAGGATTTGGTTTTGATAAGATTTGTAGTATTGCTGTGAACATGACTATGTTTTTAGTAATTCATGAGTGAATTTCAGTTTGGGTTACAATGTAACGTCACAACCTCGAAGTTTTTATTTTTTAGTAGGGTAAGGCTTCTGAAACGTTTCCGAGGAAAATTAGAAATGTATAAACCCTTTTACTTCACCCCATACATTGACAGAGAGATATAGCAACTATTGCAGGTGGTTCGAAAACTATCGTTAACAGAATCAAAATAAAAATTGATCAGAACAAACCCCTGGAGCCATGTGGGTAAATGTGCCAGAAAAAGGATCACCAGTCTTCATACCGATCGTAGAATCATGGATATGTGTCTCAAAAATCGTAAAAAGAGTGTTGCCCGTCTAACTACGATGATAAACGCCGAGAGGGTAACAGTTTCAAAAAGGATCCACAGACGATTAGCTGAAGAGAATCTGAGGCCATGAAGGAGAAGCGACTGCAGTGGGCCAGACAACACTGAAATATGATTGTTACAGACTCGAAAACCTTTTTATATATCTAAAGCACTTGTGCATTTCAGCAATAATGACTTTTTACAATATTTTACAGGTGTGCTTCTCTGACAAATCAACGTTTCTGA
Organism: Teleogryllus occipitalis; assembly: GCA_011170035.1. Classification (NCBI taxonomy): domain Eukaryota; kingdom Metazoa; phylum Arthropoda; class Insecta; order Orthoptera; family Gryllidae; genus Teleogryllus; species Teleogryllus occipitalis. The sequence continues at coordinate 71,633 of BLKR01001538.1, forward strand.
CTTTAGTTGACTCAAGTACATTTGTCCAATGACGCCCTGGGGAAGAGTTCCATCCAGTCTACTAGTGGAAAGTAATAAACACCCAGTGTCATGGTGAGGCCTATGCTCCCAGCGAAGTGTATATGATCCACCTATACATCGTAGTAGGCACCATAATATGAGGCAAGACCAGTAAAAGCGAGTACTAGAAACTCTGCCACTGCCAGAGCTCGAAGCTCGAAGAACGGTGACTAAGCCTAGTGATTGAGTCTGGTGATTAAGAATACATTTTTATGCATGATTTAACACAGAACCACAAATCCAGAATGATTTAATCTTTTTTAATTATTTTTCACCATTGGCCTTTTTGATCTAAAGAATGTTCAATTTCTGGACTCAAAATTATTAAAAGTTTTTATTGTGATAATGCATTTTTCATTCAAAAATGAAGTATCAACAACGCAAAAACATCGAACATAAAACAATCGATGATTGTATAAAAGCATCGATGTTGCATCCGTAAGCGGAAGTAGGGAACACGAGGCGACGCGACGTGACGGCGACAGTGGCGGGCTGGTCGCGGAAGCGACCTCCACAAAACGCGTAGCCTTGGGGCTGGCGCGGGCGCGGACAAAGGGACAACTGGGCGGGCGGCGCGGCGTGACCTCGCGCCACACGACGCGCTCCGCCCGCGCAGCCCCCCCCCCCCCCCGCTGCGCCCCGCTGCCCCCTGCGCCCGCGCGACGTGCTGCCCTATGCGCCGTGCCACACGCCCCACGCGTAAACCCTCCAGGCCTTTTTTTAAAATATTTTTTTATCTAAGGTCGCATCCACACCTAGGTCATTAGCGACCTCTATTGGGTTTTGATTAATTGATTTTTTCGTGTTTCCGGGCGCGTGAACTGCTCTGGTCATTAGTCCCGTTAGTGTAGTGTATGATTTTTTCTCGGAAGATGGCGGTGATCTTCTCCCGCTGGATGGCGAGATCCAGCGCCGACCTACCGTCGGCTAGTGGGGTTTCCCCCTAACCAGCACTCTCCCACCAGCGGGGCACCGCCCTAGCCGGGACAAGCTCTAAGCTCCCGACCGGTCTCCCGGAATATGTGGTAGTGTAGTGCATGTTAGTGTAGGTGTGTGTGTAAGGGGAGAGGATAGGAGAGATCGCGCGCGGTCCGTGGCCCCTTTGGTAGGGTACTGCTCCAGAATTCGCCTGGTGTTGATCGGAGAAACCACGGAAAACTACCGATCACAGCAACCGGCCGCTAGTATTCTCCTCCAGACGGGAACTGAATTCGACCTAGCTAGTGCCGAAAATCCTGTCGCCGTCAGGACTCGAACCTAGGACCTCCCGGTCAGAGGCGCTGCAGTGACATTAGTTGATGCACTGAGCAACCGCTCCCGGTACCACTATTGGAGTTAACAGTATGGTAACTATGAAGATGAAACGAAATGGTAATGATAAGGGGTAAAGGTTGGCCCGGTGGCCGAGATCGCTAAGGCAGTTGTGTCGTAGTGATCTCGTACCGAAGGGTCGCGGGTGCGCGTCCCGCCTCGGGCATGGTTGTATCTGTGTTCGTCCTTTCAACCCTTATCATCACCATTTCGTTTCATCTTCATAGTTACCATAACGTTAACTCCAATAGTGGTCGCTAATGACCTACAGGTTGATGCGACCTTAAATAACCAATTAAAAAGTTGTGAAAGGACGATCACAAATACAACCATGCCCGAAACGGGGCTCGAACCCGCGACACTTCAATCGTAGATCAACATCTTCGAGGTTTCTAATTTTATAACATGTCATTTATGGGAAAGTTAAGTATTGGGACATTACTTCATGGATTGAGTTCGATTCAACTAAAGACGATAAAGACATGAAACATGTTGATAACAGTTTCCTTTCAACTCCGTTATTATCGATGAATTTTAAAATTAAATTAAAACAGATTTCATTAAGAAAAAACAATTAGCTTCATAATTATAGTTGTAGGAAGACGCCGAAATAACGTTGAGTTTTTATAATTTTGACAATATCATGGATTTCAACGAAAATGACACCTATACCATTTTCTTCAGCGTCCTTTACGCTCTCCGGGGTCAAAAGTTAAGCAAAAAAATTGGTGTCTTTTTTTAGAAAAAATGTTTAGAAAATTTAAAATGCCTGTATTTCAAGTAAAATTATGCGGACACTACTAAAATTTTTCTAAAAATTGTACATGATCTTATTTCAAAATCTGACTTTACGCGATAGATTTTATTAAGAAAAAATATCTATCTTCAAAATTGTAGTTGTAGAAAGATGCCAAAAAAAGTTGAACTTTTGCATTTTTCGAAAATTCCGCGATTTGAACGAAAATGAGATGTAAACCATTCTGTTAAGCGTCTATTTCGTTATCTAACAACAAAATTTAATAAAAAATTTGGAGCAAATTTTTGGAAAATGTTCAAATTTTTTCAGAAGTTCCATGTCAAGTGCCTACTTCTCAAAATTAATACGGCATTCATTTTGAAGGAGATCCATCTACGAGTAGGGTCTGTATTTGGATCACTGGAAGATCGTTGCTGGCTGACCTTTTGCCCTGCAATAACTTCTAACAAATAATGGGACGTACTATTTGAATAATTTTTGTAGCTGTGGTGCGATATTTTTACGACAGTAACAATCGTATTAATGTTTCATAAAATTTGGAAGTGCTTTATTGCCGAATTTGAAGCATTGGCGATCGAACGCGTGAACAGAATTGCAATCGCTTTGCGGTTGTAGTTCGACTGGCTCAACGCAATAACGAGATTCCGATTGGAAAATGCAGATTTTTATTCAAGTGGTAAATCTAGAAAATGGCAGACGAGCTTTGTTTTCGCAGATTAAAACGCATTGAATTTTGTAAAAAAAAAACTACCTTATTTGAGAAAGAAAAATACTCTGTAGTGCTATGTCCATTTTTGATGTCAAATACAGTCGGAACATGTATATGCTTTTGGTGATTAAGCAAGGGAAATTGCATATTGCTGTTGATTTAATGCCCTTTGTTTTCACACTTATCTACGTCTGGTTTATTCGGATAAAGTAATGCGTTTTATACTAATACGTATTTAGTTGATGTTCATGCATTTCTGAAGGGAGAAAAAGACACGTAGAATATTTTATAACATATGGATACAACACTGACACCTCACCTTTTTAAATTTCACATAGTGTGTTCAAGGACGCACACATTCATTGATCACCATTGAAGTAACTTTGTTTACGAGATAACTTTTTTGTATGTTGCAGGTGCCTTCCTCATACCATATGTAATCATGTTGTTTACAATGGGACTGCCGTTGTTTTACCTGGAACTAATTGTCGGCCAGTTTTCGGGTCTTGGAGCTAATGTGGCATTCTACAGAATGGCACCCCTCTTCCAAGGTGAGTACCGTTTGCGAATAACAAGTAACGTACGTTGAACTCTGCTAAGTGGTCAAACAGGTTTCCCGAGCTTTGCATACTGCATCAAGTTCTTAAATGTAATTTGTTCATTCTTTAATAAGTTCTACAATCAAAAGCACATATTTTGTAAAAATAAAGTTTTGGAGAACATTAACAATTTTAAATGTTTTATCGTTATCGCAAGAAAAGTTATATTTATTTGTTATCCCTTAGTAGTATTTGTTTCAAGGACATGTAATTTTGTGTACTCACATTTTTGGACGTTTCTTTAATCGATGTAAAAATGAACTGTCTTCAATTGAGTCTCTGAATGATTATTTATTGTCCCACACAGTACCTAATGACACCAGAAGTACTGGTGTCTAAAACTCCTAGGTATAGATTTTGGTGTTAAAATGCGTTTCGGCGGTTCTGAAACAAAGAAAATGGTTGTTATCATAATGTCTGTCTGTGTGTTGAATGGATGGATGGGTGGATGTGTGTGGGTGTGAGTGTGAAGCCTACTATAGGGGGCATTAATAATGTTTGAACTCTAACTTAGTACACTCGTCAGAAGTAAGACACCTAGTTTAGTTTGGTGCAGAAGAGGAAATACAGGCAGTTTTACAAAAAAATTAGTGCAAATTTTTTTTTTAAATTGACACATTAGCCTAAAGTACGGGAGCGAGGACAAGGGGGTAAGGTGTTATGTCCACAGACACCGCCACGCACTTTCTCTGGTTCGCAGGAGTCACATCGGGAAATTTGTAGAGACATGTATTACGTTTTACATGAAAAGTGCCAAATTCAGCAAAAACTTTTGTTTCACCTATCCTAGACGTCAGGGGCGTTAGGATCCATTGGCAGGCTAGTCTCACCCTGCCAATCACCAAGCCTATATAAATTACATAGGTACAGCAAGTGAAAGAACAGGAGCTGAAAACACGATTCCAGCAGGGCTAGGTTTAACGGAGTGTAAGTGACACCACAAAAACCCGCCCCGGGGGCCACTGTTTGCGAGTGCCGTAAAACGTAAAACGGGGATCATACGAGGTAAAGTGGATCAAAGACACATTGCTCTTCAACTCTATTGCTTACTATGTTTTTGTGATGATTCATCGCAATTAAAAGAAATATAGACGAATTGCGTACGAATTGCAAGGAAGTGCGACATCAACAACAGAGGGTCTAAAGAAACTAGAAGGCGATTTGAAAATAATTATAATATAAGGGAAGGGAAATGTGCCTAATAGATGGGAAAATAGTGGAATTTGTGGGGATTATACAATCAAACGGACACGTCAGAAATTTCCGTGGGTATTGGTAATTTTTTTTAAAAGAACGCAAGAATCAATAGTTCACGGAATAAATAAATAGGATGCTTAGACAGGATTAACCAATCCGAAATGAGAAGAAATGCGAGGAAGGTGTGTATCAGCGCAAAAAAAACTAAAGAGACACGAAAATGTGTGCAGTATTGTGCATCTTAGGAGACAGAATAGCGCGTGTTATGAACAAGAAGGCAGAAGGGATTCCGGCGCGGTAGCGATCGGATGGGAAGAGAAGGTTCTCTGAGGTAGTGATTGATATCAGATGTATGAATTAGTTGGATCATTGACATTTCAAATGTCGTAAGTGGGAAGTATAAATCTTGTGGCGAGAAGAAGAAAAAGCCATGACATAATTGAACTATGCAGAAATGGAAGTTTAAAATGTACGTGAAAATGACGGTCAAGAGGGCAGCGGTTTCAAGACATGAAAGTAATGAAAATGAGACATATTAACATGAGAATTGCAAGAAGAACAAGTCTTGTTTTAGGTTTTAATATTTTTTCAATTAGGATAGTAAAGGGGTAATGGCCATGCATTAAAGGCAGGAGTAAAGGGGAATATTTATATATTTAACAGGGTCATTATTCATTAAGCTACGTGATGATTGCTACGCGAACGAAAAAATATTAAGTTAAAATATACATATTGTTAATATAATACATTATTTATTTACATTTTGGGTCAATATTGTTATTGTTGTGCTGTGATTGCTATGAAAAGGTATTTGTATGTTTCTGCTGTCAGGAGCAAAAGAATAAGTGATTATAATGTTTAATTGATTTTGAAAAACAGATATTATTATTTATTGTAATGGTAAGGAAAATTTTCGAATCCAAAATAAATAGATAAATATTTTTACGTAGATTTTCGTAACCGCGAATCCGTACGGACAGTCATGACAACCCACAAAAACAAATTTATCAATACGGATAGAACTCGACATATAAACAGGATAATGGTTAAATTAAATAAATAGAGAAAACATCGAAGGATAAAAGTTAGTTTTTTTGGTAAATAATGGTCGATGGTAAATAATTACCCTGATAGTACGAGGAAAATCCGCCAGATATTCTTGCAATGCATTGCTTACTATTACTGTCCTCCTGGTCAACGAAGAGAGAGAGAGAGAGACAAAAAATCAAGACGTCGCTATAAGACTGGGCGTTCGTGGATCCGTGCATTTACACGTACTAGAGGTGGAAGTAACTACTGTCAACCACAATTTTCCTAGACTGCCTTTCCAGACTTATGCCATCATTGAAAACAAATTATTGGTGTGTAGTGCCCACTAGCGAATAGTTACATGTATTTCGCAGGTGAGATACATCAAAACAATACAGTAACTGCAAGATGTATTGCACTTTCTTTTTACTTTCTCGCCTTACTACGTAGACATGTAGTAAATAGAACATATTGTAATACTGTGAACAAACGACGATTTTTCGACAGAAGAACTCGTTCTGTGGGGATTTGTAACGAAAAGTGGATATATCTCGTTCCTCTATGTAGTAAATTACTTTCTCTTAACCCAATATGAAGTCAGAATTAATGTTTTGTTGTGTCTTATCCCCAAAACACCGGTTGACGACAAAAATTTTGTATGTATGTTCGTTTATCTGTTGTCAATGCTAGTGCTTAAAGCGCTCATGCAGTTGAAACGATTTTCTTCAAAATTGATATTCCCTGATCGATCTAGCCTATCTCGAGGGAATGCTCACATGGTCTTTCATATGAGCACGGAATATGCTTAAGGATCCGTGCACGTCTGGAACATTGATATTGAATACGATGAATCTAGAAACAACATTGGAAGACGTAAACATTTTCAATATAGTAATAATTGTTCGGGCCGACACTTTGAAATCCGAATGAGGCGCACAATATTTTAGCAGTATATCTTACATTTGTTTTGACAATACGTAATGTCTGAGAGTAAATGTTAGAAACTTCTAGTGCTTCAAGTGGGGACGAGTTTGATCACTTTTTCACAATGATCATATATTGGAAAATTGCATGTTACGGGAGTATGTGCATTTATCATGTCTGTAAACACATGACATTTGCCTCTGATTTTTAGGCAACGTCATGAGTACAGATGTTCAGGAATGTGAAATATCATTGACTACATCAAAACGTTATCTGCAGAGCATCGCTTCATAAGGAGTTACTTAATTATCAGGGGGAAATGTCACATTTATAAATCCATGTAAGTCAGTTATATGTAATTCCCCGTTGAACGTCGATTTTCAAAAAGTGATCATTTTCGATCTCTCTACAAATCCTAGAAGTTTGTTGACGTTGAAACGTTGAGATGTTTCTCCAAAGTATCTCCAACCGAAACCCATAAATGGAAATTGGAAATGACAGGAAGAAATCATTATTGCTTTTTTCTGATACTCTTCATTATAATTAGGGATTGTCGTAAGTGATTTTATACTAAATCGGGCGTTGATAAAAAGAAAAATCATGAGAAGGTACATTTTAATTCTGGATAAGCCTTACTGGATAGCGATTTGGTTTGCCGCGAGCAGTAAGTAAACGGAAACCTTTTGGATGGTTTCTTTTTCGCCATTTTCAGAGGTGAGGCTGTTGGTCTTGCGTGCTAAATCTTCTTGTTCTCTCGCTCTAAATTCTAAACGAACTTATTAATTAACTCTACGATTTAATATATCGCCTAGTTAATTATGAATTTGAATCAAAGAAGCAATATTTTTACGCCGATGTGTTTTCTTAAAACAATTTCACAATCAGAAATTCTTATGAATCAGCAACCAATTTAACGGGAGTGCATAAAAATACAGTACAGCTGTAAGAAAAGTTTACATTAGAGAGTTATTTTAGTTTTTGTACATTTCGTCAAAAACCCACCGGCGAGCCTCTCTCCTAATGAAGTGCTTCGAGGAAGCAAAACGAACGGGAAACTCAGCGCAGGGGTCAGAGTGTCCGGCCGGTCCAGCGCACCGCTACGCGGCGTGACCCTCGCTGACCCCGCGCGGTCGCGTCCGAGGCCGGCGCTCCAGCCCCCCCCCCTTGCCCCCGCCCAACTCCCCGAAATACCCCCCGCCCTGCCCCCCGCCCCGCCCCCCGCTCCGCCCCCTGCCCCGCCCCCCGCCCCGACCACTGTCCACACCACCACATTCACCATCAGACTCCTCCGCACGCCAGTGTGGCCGACAGCTCAACTACTTCTGTAGCTTCCTTCAACTACGATCGCTGCCTCCAAATAACACCATCACAGCAGAAAGTCGATCACCCTTGCCGTGGGTCTTGGTTTTCCTTTCCATCGCTGTTACAAAGGGGGCCTTTTAAAAACCTCAAATCAATACTATTTTTTTGCTGTTGGCCTTCAGTAATTTTAATATTTTACAAACTTACTTCTGGAAAGTTCTTAGTTTAACAATGAGCCAAAAAATATAATTAAATATTTATACTAGAGGCGCTAGAACAGAACATGCCTTCTCGTATTATTGGAAATAGTTAAGTAATATTCAAATATTGTAATATCTGCCATTCTAAAAACTCAGTAATAACTTGAAAATGCCCAATTCAAACGAAGCGCCTGTGCTAACAATAGTAGTAATTTCTAACTTTTACAAATGAAACAAACAAAAATAAATTTAACTATCACAGTATTTGCAGCAAATCAGAAATTAAAAACAAATAATACAAACTTACCTTGTTTTAATCGCAGTGAGCCAACAATTTCTGAATATCAAATCAACGATCAAAACTTCTTAAAGTAAAAGAAATATATTTGTTAATTCTACGTTAAATATATTAGCTTCCTTCAATCTATTTTCCTTCATAAGAGAGTTATCTACTGTATATGATTAACACGACCGAGAACTATCACCCAAAACCCAATAATTTCCAGACGCCATTTTGCAAACGACATTTTGACAACACGCCAAACGAAGCACGGGATTTACCATCTCGATTTTTTCCAATTTTCGAAAATAGACATTTGGCCGAAAAGAGAACCAGGAGCACTTTCTTTACCGTTTATTGCTACATACGTGGAAAAAATTTAAAAAAAATGGAGCCGTTTCTGAGAAAATAATTGTTAAAAATTTAATAATTGCTCATGTTTTTTAAAATGCAAAATTACGCAAAAATGCTCCTATTTGCGAAAAATTATACACGACCGTATTTGAAAATCTGTTTCTGATAAACACACTTCATTAAGAAAAAAATGTTCATAATTATCGTTGTTACAAGATGCCTAAAACATTTTGCATTTTTACAATTTTCGAGAAATCAGGGATTTCAACGAAAATGAGACTTGCACCATTTTCTTAAGCATCCTTTACGCTCTCCGGCGTCAAAGAGAAGAAGACCGACACCGAGCCCTCTGAATTAACTTCCTTTGCCTTCGAATTTGAAGTGTTGCAGATTTTCCACACTACACCTTTTCAACTTCAAAATGACACCAAACACTTTCAAGTTCAGAACGAGTACTTTCAAAACGGGAACAAACTCTTTCAGACTGGGAACAAGTTCAAACTGAGACCTAACACATTCAATTCGAGACCAATGACGTTCAAATCGAGACAAATTACTTTCATATTAAAAAACATTTAAATCATTTATTTTTACTGATAACAAAGTGATAACAAAGCACATGCTTCCTCGTATTTCTAAAAGCTCCGCAATATTATACTGCTACATAAACAAGCAAAAGTGTTTTCAACCAGTAGATTTTTCTTCCGGTAAACCGGTAAAAAGTAAACGCCTGATTCATGTAAAGAAACCGCAACAATCAAAATATCCGTTGGAAACTCCCAAAGCCTCCAGTCCGTTCAAGTCTATCAGAAAATATCAACTTTGGAGAAAATCGGCTGAACGGTTTAGGCGCTATTTGTCCAGAGACGGACTGATAGCTGTTAGGTTGATTGATTGATTGATTGTTTTACTGATGGCGCACGAGTTAAGTGCTAACGTCATTAGTCCCGTCAGTGTAGTACGTGTTTTTGCTCGGGAACTAACAGAGATCTTACCCCCCTGGATGGTTAAATTGGGGCGCCGACCTACCATCGACCAGTGGAGTTTTCCCTACCAGGTACCTCCTGCAGGGGCATCGCCCCAGCGGGGTCAAGCACTAGGCTCCCAACAGGTCTCCCGGCATGTGCGGTAGTGTGGTGTAAGTAAATACGTAAGTAGAAGGTAGGACAGGACAAGGAATGGGTAGAAAAGATGGCGCGCAGTTCGTTGCCCGTTTGTTAGGGAACTGCTCCGGTATTCGGCTGGTGTTGATCAGAGAAACCACGGAAAGCTACCGACCAAAGCAGCCGGTCGCTAGACTTCTCCTCCACACAGCGATACAACTCGACCTAGCTATCTGGATAGTGTCGAAACTAATGTCATCGTCAGGACACAAACCGAGGACCTCTCGGTCAGTGACACTACAATCACATTAGTTGATACCCTGAGCCACCTCTCCCGGTCAGCGGTTAAGGATATCTAAGTCGGTCCTATGGGTAGTGTATATATTGTATTTAAATATTATGTCGATAAATTCATTAGTTTACTTAAATTGGTTCATACAGATGCACAGAAAGACAATAATTGATTTGACGTGACACATTTTACAAATTGAATAACAGTTGAAATCTTTTTTTAAAGTTTCACTTTTTCAATTTTCAAAAAATGTGTGATATCAGCAAACGCATCATTCTCTTAAACGTTCTTTACGGTATCCGAAGACAAAGTTTGAACAAAAAATTTGGTACCGTTTTTGAGAAAATGTTGAAGATGTTTTTGAGACTTTTTGTGAAGTACCCCCAAAAATCAAAATGTCCGTTTGAAACTTTCAAAGTCACAAGTTCAATCAGATTGATTGGGGAATATCAATTTTGAAGAAAATCGGCTGAAAGGTTTAGGCGCTAGCGTTGATGACAGACGCACAGACAGACGGACAGACAGACACTTTTGCTTTCAATCGGTTTTTCGGTATCAAGAACCAACAAAACAAGGATTCTGACTACACCACGTGTTAGAGAATTTTTTCTAAATGTAGCCACTGCGTTTATCCACTTTTTCGTTACGGAACCCGGCAATAAGAGTTTTTCTGCCGAAAATTCGCCGTTTTCCGGCGCAGGATTACATAACTTTATCTTCTTACAAAGAACTTCGTGAGGCGCGTGCACCATGTTCTCTCTTTTTCAGTTTGTAACTGAAAATATACGAGTACCACTGCCGCCTTTTTTATCAATCACTTTCCTTACGTGAAAACGCTAATCTTTACTTTCTTTCTGCCGTTAGGTGTGGGATACTGTACTTTGTTTGTCATCTACCTCATCACTATATATTACCACGTCATCACCGCATGGACACTCTTCTACACCGCCGCCAGCTTCTCGTCTGTTCTGGGCTGGAGTACTTGTAACCATGACTTCAACAGTATAAGTGAGTATAGTCTTGATGTTATATTGTGCGCTATGGATTATAAATATTCCATTTTGTTTACGTTAGCGATAAACCATAGATAGCCAATAAGTACTCATCATTTCTTTATTAATTTATTAGGTAATTTATTGTTCTACGTAGATTGAATGTGATACGAATTTAGTGATCTGTGTGTGAGCGTGCTATGCCTGCAGGGTGTTGCATTTGTGAGAATGAGACTGAGACTTCTATCCATGTGCTATGTCTACTGAATATTGTGGTGTAAATAATATCAAAATGTATACTTTATATTCCATTAAAACGTAACTTGTACTGTACGTTCTTGAAGTTTTAGTACTACATTATTTGACATATATGATGTACCGAAGACATATTCCAAAGTTCAATCCTCCCAACAATTAATCACTAATGATTTTTGTAAGTAATTTGTGTTAACCCTTAAATGGTGACGTGCAACTTATTGAGCATAGATGGTGACGTGGGGTCAACAATGGAACCACACATTTTAAATCTATAAAATCACCTTTATTTCAAAATTTGTGGCCCAAAACTTTTGTATTGATGTTTGGAACATTTTCTGCACACATTACTAAGCAAATCTATTGATAATTGATACATATTTTTTATATAAATCACTTTGTTTAGTTTGAGTACTCATGATTGTAATGCTTTTGCAAGCTGTATTTAACCTTCTTTGCTGCCATAAGAAATACAGATATGATCAAAAGTTACATTTGTAATTGAACAGAAAGCTAATAAATATTAATTAACATGAACAAAACATAATTATCTAACTATTTAACAATTTTGACAACGTCTAAAACTTAATAATGGAATAATAATGGAAACATTATGAGAAACAAAACCAAACATTGGAAGAAATTTAGAGAACTTTTGGGTCAACATATTCTGACTGTCCATTTACTCCTACTTTATATATTAAGAGGAAATGCAATTTTAATAAGAGGGAAATTTTACATACCCTTCAAGAGTTTGTCCAAAAGTTAAACAAACATTTCTTAAAATAAACCATTCTTTCTATAAAGTTTACACCAATTTATTTGAATATGAATAATTTTAGACTTTGGACACTGTGGCGACAATATGTAAAATATCAGTAACATAATTCAAAAACAAAAAAAAAGTCATCGAATGATTTTTTAATTATTCTAAAAGAGTTCTTGCTGTGTTTGGAATTTTGTATTGTAGTGTAATCGACATTACTTCATTTAGTAAGAGTATTCAGCCTTATTTTAAACGATCGTGAGATGTAGCTCATCTCAAAACTGGTGACCAGCTAATAGTGATTGTTAGGTCCCGGAGACAATCCTAATTCGGTCTTTGTGGGTTTCTTCTCACACTCGCATCCTAACATCCCGAACGCGCGAGCAAACACAATCCGGCGGACAGCCGAGCGCGAACAACGCGGCCGCCCATGAAACAAGCGAGCGCGGGCGCGCGCAGGCCGCGGCGGTCGGCGCGGCAGCCGCTTTAAGTCGCGCCATGCTTTATCTCCACTTGCACCGCTTTAAATGCGAGTGTTCTTTTGCGTTTGTTTGCTCGTCGAGCGCGCGGCGGCGGCAAGGCCCTTTGCTGGGAATCGCCCGCGGCGAACCGAGTGCGAGGACAGGGAGGAGGTGGAAGAGGACGCGGGGAGGGGCCAGAGAGAAGCGGAAGCGGAAATTTTGCCGTGACGAGCGTGGGCAACGGACACGGGAGCTCGGCCCTGGGAGGCGGCGGCGGCGGCGGTGGCGGCGGCGGCGGCGGCGGCGGCGGGGGCGGCGGCGGAGGCGGAGGTGGCGGCAGCGGAGGCGGAGGCGGAAGCGGAGGTGGAGGTGAAGGTGGAGGCGGAGGCGGAGGCGGAGGCGGAGGCGGAGGCGGAGGCGGAGGCGGAGGCGGAGGCGGAGGCGGAGGCGGAGGCGGATGCGGAGGCGGAGGCGGAGGCGGAGGCGGAGGCGGAGGCGGAGGCGGAGGCGGAGGCGGAGGCGGAGGCGGAGGCGGAGGCGGAGGCGGAGGCAGGGGCGGAGGCGGAGGTGGAGGCGGAGGCGGAGGTGGAGGCGGAGGCGGAGGCGGAGGTGGAGGTGGTGGAGGCGAGGTGGAGGTGGAGGTGGAGGTGGAGGCGGAGGCGGAGGCGGGAGGCGGAGGTGGAGGTGGAGATGGAGGCGGGAGGTGGAGGCGGGAGGCGGAGGCGGAGGCGGCGGCAGCGGAGGCGGCGGCAACGGAGGCGGCGGTGACGGGCGGCGGTGGCGGCGGCGGTGGCGGCGGCGGTGGCGGCGGCGGTGGCGGCGGCAGAGGCGGCGGCGGCGGCGGAGGTGGAGGTGGAGGTGGCGGAGGCGGAGGCGGAGGCGGGAGAGGCGGAGGCGGAGGCGGAGGCGGAGGCGGAGGCGGAGGCGGAGGCGGAGGCGGAGGCGGAGGCGGAGGCGGAGGCGGAGGCGGAGGCGGAGGGGGAGGCGGAGGCGGAGGCGGAGGCGGAGGCGGAGGCGGAGGCGGAGGCGGAGGCGGAGGCGGAGGCGGAGGCGGAGGCGGGGGCGGGGGCGGCGGCGGCGGCGGCGGCGGCGGCGGCGGCGGCGGCGGTGGCTTAGCGGGACGCGGCCCCGCGTTATGGAGGAGCCGAGTTCATATCCCGGTCCAGCCGCCGGGGTCGCCGTTATTTCTGGTTTGCGTTGGGGTGGTGCGTGCCTCGCTTAGGCGAGTGAGCTCCCTCGAGCAATGGATATTGCGCGGGGGGTTTACCTACCTGCGGACGGAGATCCGTGACTAATACGATTTTCGGCTGTATTTTAGGATTATATCAGAGTTTTAGGGGCGGAATGGTAGAGGTGATTGTTAGCGCGGCTGCGTCGGATTTTGCAGGTTTGCCTGGGTCAGGAGCTTGGAATCATATACATACTCTACATGTTCCATTCTAGAAGGAATCTTAACCTCTACTTATGGGGAGGAAATGCTCATGTGGAAGCTCAGATGAGTATTTTAAATTTCAGAATATAACACATAATAGTGATTTTTCTTCTCTACCTGTAAGCAATGTAAGAATGAATAAATAGTCTTAGCTTCTGAATAATATTGAATGAATATAATGTGAATACCAATTGCAAGAAAATAACAAAAACAAAAATGAAAATTGTGGGAATTCTGATTTGGTGTTGTTGACGTCCTTATCAGAAGAAACAAAAGAGGTCATCTTCGTCAACATACCCGCTTTATTAAGATAGCCGGCTTTCGACGGAATTTCGAATTCCCCCCCCCGTCGCAATTCATTTTTGCAATTTTATCTGCTATATGTTCCTTATCTTTTGCAATCATATAATGTGTCTTTCTTTATTGATTACCCTTTCTTTTTATGTTAATTTTGAACTGCTATGTATCCATTAAATGTAATTTAAGTTTCTATCTTATTGTGTATTTATTTATAATTTTGTTATATCTTTCTGTATCTTGTAGACTGACAATGACGGCAAAGCCGTCGAAAGCCGGCTATCTTAATAAAGCTAGTATGTTGACGAAGATGACCTCTTTTATTTCTTCTGAAAAATGAAAATGGAATAATTTTAATTTTTATCAAGTATGTGCTGAAGAAATGAAGAAACCCTTTACAGAACAACTAATTTATACTACTTTTATATTACTTTATATAATACTATTAGTTTCTTACATTCTAAAATCAACAAACATTCTTCTGGAGTAGAATCTCGTCACCCATCATAGATGTAATCATGAGCATGAAAATACATTTTATTTAACAATGAATGCTGGGAACAATGGCCCTGAAAACACTTCAGCGAGTTGTGTAGGCACGTGCCGGACACGCAACATTCGCCTGCAAACTTCAAGAAAGTGAGGTGGGGGAGTCAAAAACCACCGAAGTTAAAATACGTCAGAGATGAACAGGTCTAAATATTGATTAAGTGTTCTGAAGAATAACATTTAGGAACACACGTGCGACGGATGCGGAGGGCTGGCATTCGTGTTCATTCGTAGAGCATCTGTGGCGATGCATGCGCGACCAGCGGCAGCGAAATCGCCAAGTTAAGATATTATTGGCGATTAATGATTGTGAACTTTGACTGTGGATACTGAAGACAATTATTCTAAAAGTGTGGCGCAATCAGACGTGCAGACACGTGAGTCGTGAGCGACCTTCGCGTGCATCAGCAGAGAGAGAGAGAGAGAGAGAGAGACAGACAGAGAGAGGCCGAGAGAGACCAAGAGAGACTGAGAGAGACCGAGAGAGACCGAGAGAGACCGAGAGACACCGAGAGAGACCGAGAGAGACCGAGAGACACCGAGAGACACCGAGAGACACCGAGAGAGACCGAGAGAGACCGAGAGAGACCGAGAGAGACCGAGAGAGACCGAGAGAGACCGAGAGAGACTGAGAGAGACAGAGAGACTGAGAGGCAGAGAGAGACAGAGAGAGACCGAGAGAGACAGAGAGAGGCAGAGAGAGAGACAGACAGACAGATACATAGGGAGAGACAGAGACAGAGACGACAGACAGGGAGACAGAGAGATACAGAGAGAGACCGAGAGTGACAGAGAGAGAGAGAGGGGGGGGGGAGCGCGGAGGTGGGGTGCCGCCGGCGGCGGTTGAGGTGAGGCGAGAGCGTGCGTGGTCGGGTGGTGGGGGGGGGGGGCGGGGGCGGCGGCACGCGCAGTCTGGCAGGCTCCCGCGATAAGCGGCAGCCACAGCTGCTTTTCCCGTATCGGGTGCAGATGAACTGTGTACCTGTCATTAGCTCCTGTCGCAGGTATGCGGAATTCCCAGCGATAAGGAAAAGCAAGTCTTTTCGCACGCCTACAGTGCTCTGCTCTCGTCATCGTTGTTCCCGCCAATCACATCCTTTGTTCCTTCCATCCTGTAAAAACCGAATTCAGCACAGGTACAATTCTTATGACCGAAAGAGTCAACAAGATCAAAAGATTGACGTCTTACCACCTCTCAGTGTTGTTACCTTATTTCAATATTACTTTCAGTCAAGTTTCTGAACTTTATCGCGTGGTTTTAAAAAAACAAAAAAAAAGCTGAGGGATTTTTTAAATTTTTTTATTTAGAACACACCCTCTTATGTAACCGACATCAATGATTTGGGTTTCAAACTCGAGGAGCCAATTTTATTAGTCTGATCAAACCAGAAAGAGAAAGAAAGAAAGAAAGACAGTCTGAGTTACGGAAACACGAGGGGAGAGATACGCTTTATATCATTGTTAATTTACACGAATTACTTCTTTTTTGCCATAACTACACGTTTTACTGTATGTTTATTGTAGCGCTCTCTTTTTATTAATAATTTACATATTTCTCAATGATTACAGTTTTCCTTCCTTTTCTAATTATATTGTCTCATGAAAAAAAATGCATTTCATTGCTTCGAGATTGGCAGTTGTCATCAGTAATCTGCAGTTTGATTGATTACTTCTGACAGAATTAATTTTTTATCAAGACGACTATTTCATTATCATATTACAAGGCTTTCATTTACTGAATGACTTAATTTTGTGGCATTCATGGCAATGGCTGATAAGTTTCTTAATATAACGAATGCACGATTATTACACCTACTGATTCATAAAATGAATTTCTAAACGAGCAAGGAACATTATTTGCGTATAGTAGGTGTGTAAGTAGCTAGAAAAAAACACTCTAAAACACATCAACACTCTTCACTTATAAAATATCTAAGTGCTCTTCTCGATCGATGAATCAGCAGTAAATCATACATCAGTCATGTCCGACAAAGAGAATACGTAAAACTAATTCTTCTCTTTACTCAGCCGAACATCTCCACTTCAAGTAAAAAGTTCCGAAATCCTTTACAAAACTATCATCCGCCCAACTCTTACTTACGCTTCCTCAATTTGGTCCAGAAAATCACCTACAAGCATTCAACCTCCTTCACCTGCAAGCATTGTACAATTAATTCCAAGAATAACCCAATGAACCCTGGTTTGCATGCAAATTACAAACCCACACAGACCTCGGCATCCTTACAATGGACTTACTTGTCACCTAAACTGTCTTCTTCCGGAGACTTTCATCTGCCCCAAATGCATACATTAGGTGGGACTTTCTCCCTCTTTCCGATAATTCATAAGGCATTCCAGAGACCACAGCCTTGGCAACAGCTTCCTCCTTAAATACTTAAAGACAAAGAGCTGTAAAAGTTGAGTTTTATTGAAAAGTTACAACAAAAATACTACATAGTCATTATATGAAAAATTAAAAATTACCCAAAACTTTATTTAATTTCGGTACTTATTCTCCAAAACTGATGAAATAAGATAGGATCCAAATTATGGAACAATACTATTACTATTAATGGTAAACAGTGTTTATGAAAATGTAATTGAAATGTTTAATATTTACGAAGATCTGAACATGAACGTTGTATATTAGTGGCTATCCTCCTAACGACCTTCGCTTTAAAACGTAATGCATCACATGTAATAGGAACCAATGAAACGTTTTTGTAAAGGGATACATGTGTCAGACGAGTGCTAAAAATTGATTTTATTTTTTACTGAAACGCTATTACTTGTTATTGCGTTCGATACGGAGTTCGTTATTGTGACCTCACTTGCCCCAGGTTCTGGGTGCAGATCTCGATGTTTCAATCTGCTGTTGGTTCCTGGCCCCGATGACTCAAGCATGTAAAATAAAAATGTATCCGGGTTCACTGGATGTCACGACAATAAATACAGTTAAAGGAATTTTTAAATTGTGACTAGGGTCGGAGTTTTGTTTTTTTTGGTTAGGAAAAGAAAGAAATAGTCTAGTACCAGTTTGCCCTTTAAATAGATGTATTCTTTCTTAATAAACACAAAAATCAAAAACGACAGTAATTACTCTCATTAACTTTTAGTGACTAAGACAAAATTGAAACTATGCATAAAACACAATCAAAATGACTGAAAAAGGAATACAATACCAATACAAAAAATCAAAAGCACATGCAGAAGAAAAAAATTCACCCTCACAAAATTACAAAAATATTCCCTTCTTTAAATATTACACTACGAAAAAATTATGATCTAAACCTACGTGAATGGGAAAATCCTAATGTATATATTTACAATTGTTAATTCAGATTGTATCATTGCTTGCTTAAATATTTAATCTTTGTTAATTACTTATTTTTTGAAACCATTCTGTAAATGAACATTCACATTCACAGCTACGGAATAAACTCTGTTCAAGAATGTTTTTCAGTTCGTGTAAGTACGAAACTAATCAAACACTGAATTTTCATTTCGTTACTATTCTACTCAAGGTTTCTTTACAGAAATTATAAAATAGTTCCTATCATTTTTATCATCTGGCTTTAGCTAACGTCGCCTACGGTACTCTTCAAGCTCGCTGGTGTTAAGACCTTGACTGTATGTCTCAGCGCTAGTTACAAAATGTAACGGATAATTGCGGGATGTGGTTCACGGGGTTGGTCAATTAATGAAACCCATTAGTTTGCCAACGTTTCGGAATTTATAATTCCTTCATCAGGGCTACAGTAAAAAAACACAAATAACACAAGGAATGAAGACGTTATATAAGACGATATAAGATATAATGAAGACGAATGAAGACGTTACGTTTATATATATATATATATATATATATATATATATATATATATATATATAAACGTAAGTGAAAACGAAAGTAATATAAAACCAAAGTACTATAAACAGAAGTATATCTTTGTAATGTAACGGATAATGTGTATCTTTGATATAACATTGAGTTGAAACACTGTTTCAAATTCTAGCCGTTTATCTAAATGAAAGAACATACAAATGCAGATAATTAAATGCAGTTAATTGACTCACGCAACCATTTATCGTTGTAATTTCTGCAGCGACTTCTCGGAATGCTGGAATACCGTGAACGGTGGTGGCGTTCAAGGTCCGTGGCTCGTGCGTTGAAATCAGACGCGCCGATGCCTTCGCTCGTCCGTTGCCGCGTTCAACGTCGCCCAAATCCACTCAACATCCTCTCGACTGAATCCCGTGAGAACGGAATCGAAAAAAATGGCAAGATGAGCGGTAGTAGGATATTCTACAATCGAGTTTTTAGAAAAGAAAGTCGTAAGAAGTAAGAACTAAGAAGTTAAAAGAAAAAATAACCTTCACATTAGTTTCTCACTTAATCACTCTATTTCAGTGCATTTAAGATACACGTCGTAGTAATTATGATAAAATATAGCAATAAATTTATTCTTCTTGAATTCATTGTAACATAATGCATTCTTTCTTTGATTTAAAATCATTATAAAATGTGCATATTCAAAGTACAGTTACTTCTTGTGATAACTTCTGTTCAACGTATCTTCAGTAACACACTATTTTTTTTTTAGTAGATCCTTCCTCAACGGAGTCTGTTGCCAAAATGGCTG
This sequence comes from Teleogryllus occipitalis, assembly GCA_011170035.1. Lineage (NCBI taxonomy): Eukaryota > Metazoa > Arthropoda > Insecta > Orthoptera > Gryllidae > Teleogryllus > Teleogryllus occipitalis. Next base: position 91,145 of record BLKR01001538.1, read on the forward strand.
AGACAGAAATCTCACCTTTAATTCATAGGCCTTGCCTAAAACTTCTCTGATTGGTGGATCCGGTCAGGCGTACAGTGTTCTAGTGGCAATTGTCCCTGCTGAGCTCCCTGTCCGTCACTTACTAAGTTAGTTCAGTACGTTAAAACAGAACTTTGAGGTTTTGGAAGCTTCGTAATGTAAACGCGAAAGCTGGCGGTCACAATACACACCGCAGAACGTACCTAGATCGAGAGGATCGTGGTTACTAGGGAAATATGAAAACAGTTGAACGACGCTACATGTCCTCTAATGGAGAGAATTATGAGAGGAAATTTTGAAACGGAATTATGGAAGGGAAATATGAAAAGATAAACCAAGTTAACAACTAATTAATTAGTAAATCAGCCAATCTGAATCATTAAAATTACGTAAAAATAAAATCATGTATGTGCCACGGACGTTAACTAATTCTAATGATCTCAGGCGGCAAAAGCCGAGCGAAAGGCTTTCACGCTTTTTGTCGCCTCTCGGTCATTGCAACTCTTATAGTTAGTTAGTTAATGCCTTATTTTACGTGGCAAGACTCGGGCCATCAGGCCCGCTCTTCCGTCTAAGCACGCAAATCTGGCTACGCTTCTTTCACCACCTAGCGGAGAAAGGAGGTATTATTTCGGGCGACGAAACAGGCGGATCTCAATTTTACTCTGAGACTTCTTTTAGGCTTGAGGATCTTCAACATGCAGTAAATCTACTACATGGGACAGCCGACTTTACTTCCACGGATTCGATCGGGTTTGAACCCGCAAACTCGGGTACAACAGTCCGGTACGCTGACCGTTATACCATCGAATCCGTTCTATACCACAGAACCCTCATAACGCCGTTGAGAATAACTATTATCTTTGCAATTAACATTGCACTCATTAATCACTCGCTTGCTCGATTAATGACGAAATGTCGACCACTTTCGATAGATATGTAACAATTATCTAAACAGAACAACTAGTACCAACTAGAATACAATTGCATTGTTAGTTTGTCATCACAACGATGTAATGAACAAATGACGGAGATAAGAGTTATTTATATTAATTTTAAGTTTTACATAAGAAAGTTTAATGTTTTTTGCTATATACACAGATAATAAGAGCAAGTGGGGGACAATGAGGAATCACTTCCTTTCATTTAACGAAAAAATCATGAAATTTGTTTGAGTAGAAAGCTCAATATTTTTCTAAAATAAATATTTTTTTCTATATTCACCATTAAGCACGCACCTATTAACCAGTTCCATCTCGCCCATACAAAATCGCCACTTTCGTTTTTCCTAATTTGATCACTGTTTGTATCACTGTAACTAACAAACACTAAAACTACTATGTACAGTCAAAGGTTGACCACCGTAAAGATCACCATAACTAACCAAAAATGAACCTAATATGTACAGACAAAGGCTGATCAATGAAATAAAAGAAAACACAAAAACGGTGTCACTGTGAACTCTCACTTGAACTAAAATTTGGAAACGTACGTCCTAGCACTACTTAAAACAACAATGTATTTAGCAGGAAATTGCTGCATTTGCTTATCGAAGCCTACCGTCCCCACCTGGTGAACGCCATCTCCACTTCCTTCGGAGGACAGAAGTAGGTGCTTCGCGCTCTCCCTGTTGTCTGATAAGCTGAAGGGCGCCGGGAGACCACGCCCTTCTCTCAAGGCCGCATAGCGATACTTGGAAGTTTATCACAGGGAAAAGTCTATTTCTCATTAACATTTTAATGAGATGAAGATCGAAACATCTGATAATTCAATAAAGGCCATCCTTCGGCCTTGTCTGATATTTTGTGATAATCACTTCACGAGTACGAACATGGAAAGAATTGACTTTTGGAATGAAGAATCGAGCTCTTTGTTTAGTCATAGGAATGAGCATATGAAATATTAAGGTTGCTCTCCCACATCTTAACCCATTTACGAGCAACGTTACGAAAATTCCACATGAAATTCCATATTTTATTTTGAACCAGTTTTGGATAACAAGATAAATTTATGTTTACATTATATATTCTTGGTGCTTTCTTAATAACCTATTTTTTAGATTCATTTGTTTTATATTTTCAGCACAGCAGAATGTTATGTTTTGGCAAATGTTGGCTATTTGGTATAGTTGCTTTGTTTCAGCTGTATATTTTATTATGTACAATAATTTAACACGTTTTTTACGAAAAAAGTTTAATATTGTATTTAAACGTTTAATATTTGTAGTTGTATAAAAAGTATTTGAACGCGTGGTACAAGTAATTCGTAAGTTGTTTTCGTGTTGCGTTTTCGCAACGTTGGCCAGATGTGGGGTCTCGCCTTGCCTTCACTGCTATATTTGGGGAGTAAGACGTAAAGCTGCTTAGGGAATTCCAAACCCTTTTCCCGGAGCATGGTTCCTGGCAGCCAATAAGACAAAGGACGAAGGCAATGGGGTTCCCGGCCTGCTTATTTCTGGAATTAGAAGAGTTGATAGCAGGAATGAGCGGGAATATAAGGCACTCAGCGTTTCGGATTCATCCGCATTCTGACAGCTCTGGAAGTCGTGAAATTAGTGTTCTTAGAGTGACAGTACACTTTTCTAAAACGTATACAAACTCAAACGATCGTCATAACTTCGACTTCATAGTGCATTTAATATTTTTATAGAAATTCTACATTTATCCAGTTACAACAAGTTTCCCCAGCAATACTTTTATTGATCTAAAGACGAAGGAGCAGAAATTGTAAGAAACAAAACAAAACAATGAGTCGTAACAGATTCAGAGAAATAACTAGTGGTGCTAAAACAGCACGTACTTCCTCCCGTATTTTCACGCAAAATTACCCGAAAAGTACAAACATTTTCAAAACATTGTACATGACCTTCTTTAAAAAATCTATGTTCAAGGAACAGATTTCGTTAAGAGAACTACTTTTTAACTACTATCGTTTGCTGCTAAAGGTTAACTATAAAAAATTAAATATTATCATAATTTATCCTTTACCTAATTTATTTTATCATTAAAGTCACGCTATAAAGATAACTGTGAATTAACTTAATATTGATCCTTTCCGCCGTTTAGTTGGATACATTTTAATGGCCAATCAAAGGAGTATTTTTTCCTTTGAAGTATTGGGTACAAATTAATTTATTTTAGATGTGAAGAATATTTTAAATGTGTCTGATACTTAAAAGAGACGCGGTGTTTTACATTTTCGCCCTTACTTCGTTACATTAGGAAGTATTTTAATCGTGCCCAGGAAAACAATGAATTTGCGCAAAAGCGCAATTTTTCGGGCATCTTCCTACAACTACAATATTTACAGAAGATAGAGACCTGTTAGCCTGAATTAAATTTGTTCTTTAAAGAATGGTCTTTTAAAAAACATGATATATAATTTTTACTTTCTCGCTACGATATTTCGTAGCGAGAAAGGGAGAAATTTATGTAATACTGCGCGGAAAAACGCGGAAAAACTTTGGCAGAAAAAATCTTATTATAGGGCTTGAAATGAAAATTTTTTAAAAATCACTCCATCGTTTTTGATAAAATTTTGTTGTTGAATAGTGTGAAGAAGTTTAAGAGAATGGTGCAGGTCTCATATTCGTTAAAAACTCTGATTTTCCGAAAATTGCAAAAGTGCATTTTTTTCGGTACCTTCCTACAACTAAAGTATTACATATAAATATTTTTCCCTTAATGAAATCGGTTCTCTTAAGATAGATTTTGGAAAATGGTCATGTACAATGTTTCGAAAATGTGAGAATTTTTTGCGTAATTTTGTGTGAAAATACCGGCGAGAAAGTACGTCCTGTTTTAGCACCAATAGTTCAAAAATGTGAGAAGTTTTCGCGAAATTTTGCGTAAAATATAGGCTGAAATAAATTCTCTTTTCCCCCTCAGGGGCCAGCTTCAACGAAGCTATAACCCTCGCCTGGTATTACAACCATTCTCTATCATCTGTCTTGGGAGGGGGCGTCCCCCTTTCCCTCACCATTACCCTCCTTCTCTAGTTCCCCGGCACGCACCCTACTTATCGATAACCCGCTGAGGTACCCTTCTCATCTAGTTCTTTGGTTATCGCCCAGTCGCCGCTGAGATCCGCCGATTAGCGGAAAGATTGTTAATGACTAGATAGTGAGGGGACTGATTACTAGTAGAATGCATATTGGCAGAGAAGACAGGGGAAACGAGCCTCGAGAAATCATGCCGCGAAAACGTCTCCAAATTATTTCCTTTAAATTTTCATCTTCAAATATAGTTACATATCATCCTCGTATGTATCAAAGCTCGGTAAAAAAGTGTTGCTAGTCCCATTTTCGGTGAACTCTGTGTTTTCCAAAATTGCAAAAAAGTAGCACTCAAAAACTACAAATTTGAAGATGGAGACATTTGTCTTAAAAATCTATTCTAAAACATAAGACATTTGAAAAAAAACATGTACAATTTTTGTAAAAAACGAGTTTTGTGTAATTTCTGCTTTAAGTTAGTGTATTTTTAAAAACATGATTTTATCAAAAACTGTTTTATGTTTTTTTTCAATTTATTTTCACGTAAAGAACAAGGAACGCTTAAAGTAATGGCGCAGGTCTTATTTTCGTTGATTTCTCTGAATTTTCAAAAATTGCGAATTTAGAAAGAATGTGAGAAAGTATGTGCTCTTGTAGCTCCACTAGTTTTAGATCATAATTATATTTTTACGAATATAACTCACCCAAATTACTTTTTGAATTGCTGTTCACTTCGATAAGAAATTTCCTAATCGTAGAATAAGTAATAATGAAGTTCTTTGCTTCGTAATATGAGTGTTGCTGTTATTTGGAGGCCGTTCAACGTAATATTTTGTAAATAACGCTTTTTCAAACCATTTTTCATATCTGATAAAAGGTAAAATTAGCTGTTGAATATCTTCTTTTACAGGCTGTATCGTAGAGATATAGTGAGTATTACAACCTTCTGCGCGTAATCGCATATTGGCAATATATGATGGTGCATATCATCTGACAAAAATGTATAAGCTGCGAAATGTAATGAAGATAAACTTAAGCTAAGGTGAAGTATTTATGAGATCAATGAGGAGAAAGAGAGAAAGTTGCTTTAAAGTTGAATTCTTATTTGTACAAAGGCAACAACCTTTTTGTGCTATAAATTATTTCATTATCATTTATATTATTTACATTTCATATAATAATATTTCATACAATAATCACACAATATTTACACATATTATACATAAATATTTATACAATTCAAATAATTTACACAATTAATACGTTTTATAGAGTTAAATACAATATAATTTATTATCAGTTAAATTAATTGCTCGATTAAAGACACAACCTAATCACTGTAGAAGCACTTAATGTTATTCATTATTTTAATTTTATATTATTTTTTGTGTCGTAAAGAAATAAGTATTTCTAGTGCTAATTTTCTATTAGTTGAATTGTGTAAAGCTTGTAAGTTGAAATTCTAACAAGTTACTTACATACGTAGATTATTGTTAACGTGATGTAAATATTAAACATTTTACTCGTAAAAATGCAAGGAGAATTATAGCGATCTCAGTTACTAGTTTCAAATAAATAAAAGAAGTAACATGTTCTGAGCCATTACGCATTCTACCACACTTAATACGGGAACCTCGCAGTATACAATTATTTCCAGTCATATCAAGAAAATCACATTTTTATAAAAAATTTCTACGTAATTTTGCTTTATTTCCGTTTCTGAGTTCATTACGGAGAGGAATGAAAACATATTTCGTGCATTGAATAGAATATATCTTGAAAGATTCGAAGTGAAAGAAAAAGAGTCATGGAGCAAATGCTTCTTGGAATGGCTGATATATATTTAACCGAACCTCGTTCAATAAAAAATATATTACTCATCGATGTATCTGAAAGGAAATACGAGAATTTCAGTGAATGTTTCATTTGTCATATTCATGAAGACCGCGAAGTTGAAAGAAAATAAAATTTAAGATGAGGGAATGATTGGAATGTTAATGAAATGCTTAAAAAAGTCTTGAAAATTACTATGTCATATCAGAGGTACGAGGAGATGCAGATTGAAAATGATGAATGAAAACATTTTAGAAATGCAATGAACGCACGATGCCCAAATAAGTGAAACTGATAAATGGAAAGCATGTGCCATGATTTTAAATTGCGTAGCTCTTCTTTTTAAGCGAACGGACATGAACATTGCAATGTAAATGAGTTCTCTCATATTTGCACAAATATACAGACTGAGTCATTTTAGTTAAAAACACATCACGTCTTCTCCTCTATTAGAAGAACAAATGTTTCTTGTGCAATTTTTCTGAGACTAGTACACAGCAGTTTCGTGACGATTTGTCATCTTTTACAGCGTCTAAATTGTTTTGCTTTACGTGAGTCAGAGAACTGGGAATATTTACAAGAATTGGCGAACAAAAACTATTTTTTGGGGGAAACACGCAAAAAAACTCAAATTTGTGAATTGGGGTGCATTGTGCGATAGTTGTGCATCGCGTGTGTCCCTGCCAAAGTGCTTTAATTGCCTAGCCGGTCATCAGAATTGCGGTTTGCATCGTTTGCAAAATACTACATCCTGATTCCGCACCTGCGCTGCAAGTCATTGAAATGCGCAAGAAGTTCACGTTACACAGATGGTGGAACAAAGTTGGAAAATTAGAAAAAAATCTATGAAATTATATTTCTAAGTTCAAAACGGCAAAGAAATTATTTATTGCTAGTGTCATGAGGAACACTGTGGGGTGTTTCTTTATCTCATGAAAGTAGTCACCAGTGCAATACTGAATGTGCGCTTTTATATTAATTCCCTTTGAAGAAAAATAAAACTTAAAGGCGAATTTCTATCCTCTTGATTCTGTTAATGATTGAAGGGTATTTCATTTATGAATAATGATTTTAGTGCAATATTTCATTTCACTTCAGTTACGTATATTCATACCTTTGTTTTTCTTCATTTGAGTTATGTAAGTTCTTTCAGAGACATTTTGGAGAAGACATCACAGCAACTATTTTAGATCAGATTGTTCAATGCCTTTAAAAAATTATTGTGCAATTTGTTCCAAATCATCGATTTAACAAATCTATACGTCGTCAGCCAATTATTTGTGTACATTTTTGTTTCGTTTCACAAAAGGATTCATTTGTCTATACCACCGGCGACCTCCTACATCTTACGCTTGTCGGTTCGTCCTTTGCTTTCATCAGTTTGCCTTGTCGAAATTTCGGAGTCCCAAGATATCAATCAATAAATACAAACCTCATGCCTAAGATTAAATTTTTATTCAGTAAAAATTGACATAAAAAAGCTTTAAAACTTGTCACTTGAGATGGGCGAACAAATAGTAGTAGTATATTTGCAACTGAGTGAAAGTTCGAGACAAATGTAAAAGGCAAGCGTTAAAGAAAGATAATCAATTTATTAATTCTGGGAACTCCGTTGTTTGCAGAACATGATTTGCCTGATTCCTTTTCCTGTGAACCAGATATGAAATGATTCTATGATTTAATGATTCATATTACTACTCAATTCTGCAATATCGTAATTTTATCTGTGAAAAGTGCGTTCTTTTACAACATGCATTGTTCAGTGTTTCTGTGTTTCAGAAAAAATAAAATTAAGAGAAATTAGAAAAATTTAATTTTTTAACAGAGTTTCATCAATAGGAAAAATATCCAAAAAAGTAATCAATTCCGAAATATGTAGTTAGATGCACTATTAATAAAACTATTCAATATAATTCAACACAACTTTGAAATACGCAATTTTAAGCAATGCGCGCTTTAATTGCAAAACTATACTACATAAAACTTTGAAATAAGCATCTTTATATCCAACTAGTGAGAACCCGTCAAAATATGACGGTGTGATCTAAGATAAACGTAAAATACTGTGCCCAGACTAATGTTCACAATATGTTGCATTGTTTGAATCTTCAGGGTATAACGAAGATATTCTGTGATGTGGAGTTCACAAAATGTTGAACACGTATGGCCCATGACCAGGTGGCAATGGAATATCGGCACCAAATTACACAAAAGAAAGACCACTATTATACTGACGGATATTATTTCTAAAGTTTTTTGATGTGTCATAATCTCCTATAAACAACTGTTTGATTTCTTCTGGCATATTGCTCGAAGGTAAACTTATTTTCCTATGTAAGCAACACACAGTAAACTCGTTTACAGAATTTCTCTGACATGGGAAGTACAAAGTAGAACAAAACTGACATTTCATAGACAATAACCCAACAGAAAACGAAATGACCTCACTATCACGACACATACGCTGACTTTCTCTTTCCCTGCTCCCAGTCAATGTAGTGCGTTTGAGTCTTTTGGAGCGCGTGGGCAACGATTCGGAATTCGACATAACCTGTAAACAACTTCACTACAACCGCACAAAACCCACTGTCCGAATGTTCTCTACAAAATACACTACAAAAGCAAATATGTATATGCAAACTGTCATCTTCACAAAGCAATTATTACACTGAAACAAAACCTTGACGAATTGTGAACAAATCTCAAGAATCAAAACAAAAACATCAAGCAGCGCCACCATGAAGCGGCGGGGACGCACATCTATAGACTCATATATATCAATTTTCATACAGACACCATTTGGAAGAAAACAATTGACTATTGATAAGCGTACTATTAAAGAATGATTTAATTAATTAATTTACACCGTAAATGTTGGTGAATCAACACAAACAATATCTGATAACACATCTAGGGATCACATTCTTTCATTTAAAGGAAAAAATACTACAATCGGTTCAGTAGAAACTCTAAACGAAGCCATGGCAGAATACCTTATTTTTTTAAATATATAGATTCCAATACAAAACAGAATTTCGGACTTCTTGGATTAAGTAAAAGAAAATGTACATTTGCATAAAAATCCGAGTCCTATTGTTAACTCACACTTGCAGTTCCATTTCAAGGTCAAAATTTAAAGGTGGTGATAAAAATTCAAATTGTATGTTTGTCTTTTGAGAATAAAAGAACGTATTTCAACCGTTTTGCGCCTTAGATTGTTACAGTTTCGACGACGACCGGGACTGCCGAGCTCAGAACGAAAGCGTCCCGCAGACGTTTTGGAATCGCACGTGCTGGGCCGTCAAGGACGTGTGCGAGAACAAGGGATACTCCTACGTTTCTGGTTTCGATTGCTTCCACGCCGCCAACGGAACGACCGTCCCTCTGCGAGAAGTACTCTCCGAACGCGTGATGGCATCTGAGGAGTTTTACGTGTAAGTGAAACAATATCTATATGAAATATCTTTACTTTTCAGCCGACCTGGATGGCCGAGGTGGCTAAGAGCGAGTACCGACTCAGGGCTTCTGTCCGAAGGGTCGCGGGTTCGAGTCCCGCCTTGGGCATGGCTGTTTGTCCCTTGACTTTGTGTGTGTGTGTGTTGTCGCGGAGGGTCTCGCGTTCTGCTGACCCCGGATCAGAGGAGCCCGCAAGAGTGTTTGTCTAGTGTATGGTCGAATATGCGTTCCTTCGGGACGTAAAGGGCAACTGGCTGTCGGCTGGATAAAAGCCCTAGGAAAAAAAATATTTACTTTTCAGACCTCAAAATTACACTAGGATAGACATGCCAAACTGCGTCCGCGCGACCTGTTTGCCTGAAAACCCCTGCCAGCACCGGCATCTTCCCCTCACTCCGCTGTCACCTTCCCACCAAATTCAGAAAATAGTGTGAAGCTGCTGCTCCAGCAGCGCATGGAGGGGAATAGTAAATTTGTATGAAAACATGTTTGCAAGATGTGTTCAATCAAACAATATAGAATTGAATTGTGTTTATATTCTTTACTACTTTTTACTATTTCGTATTATTTTTTTAAGTTCTGCCTTTTGTAAACATTTTTGACAAGGGTCAGGAATGAATTTACATGACAAATTATTTTCGTGTGTTCGTTTTGTATTACTTTTATTTTCTCGCCTTAAGAAGAGTACTTCCTAACAAGAGAAATTTATGTAGTGCTGCGGGAAAAAACGGGAAATTTTGGACAGAAAAACTCTTATTACCAGTTCTTGGTAACAAAAAAGTGGATATCCAGTTGAATTCAGAAACAAAATTCATTAACACGTGGTGTAGTCAGAATCCATGTTTTGTGGGTCCTTGATAACGAAAAATCGATTGGCGGCAAAACGTCTGTCCGTCTGTCAAGGGGTTTAGAGTCCAACCGATGATTTGTTGCCGGATTTTTATAGGTTTACTTCCTTTAAGAAGTTGGAAATCATTGATATTGTTTATGAACGCTTTTGATGAAAATGTGATGCAATTTTTCACAAGTGTTGGTTTTAACATGAGTTGCTTCAGTGTCCTTGACTGAAGATAAAAACAACACTATTCAATCGAAAATTGAACATTATGAATACACTTTTGAAATATTAGTAATATTTTAAGTCTTAGTATAATGTAGTTTTATACATTACTATGTCTCGAAGATGTATCAGCCTTTACTTAACATAAAAATGTAATTGGTTTTTTCATTAACCAATAGTATTGGTGCGAGAAATCCCTTGGTAATGAACGTGATCATTTATACCTTTGAATAGATATGATTAACATGCACGTTTTAAAATTACATTTCTGTAATGTGGATAATAGATGGTTGATAGATGGATAATAGATGGTGTAGATAATGGTGTAAATAAGGGCTGATCAACGGGGAGTATCCTGGACCAGCTCATAACCCAGTAACTCACCGGGAAGGCAAGCACTGCACGGCATTTTGCACTTTCTCTTTTTTTAAAATTTATTTATGCCTGTTCGACAAGAATGTCTTTCAGGGTTTTTGACATTAAAAATTTACGTCACTAAAGATTTCGATCTCACAGGGAAACTGAGGTAGGGATTATTGACAATATTACGTTAAAAATATAAATTCTATTGTATTAGACTAAAAAATGAAATGAGATATTTATTTTTTTTAATGTGGGAGGAAAGTAATAAATATAATGTAACTTATGGGGGAAGGAGTTTATATATTTTATTACTGTTAATGATTGAAAAATTTCAGAAGGGGAAATAAAATCTATATTTTGAGGAACATTAAAGTTGGGAAGAGAGAGACAATTGTTAACAAGATTATGAAATGGTTAGTTTGTAACACAATTAGGAGTAAAAGATTCTTGTAAATGATGTCTAATTAATTGAGTTTTATCACAATCGTTTTGAGCTGTAATTGAATTATGCGTAAGAATAAGAATTGAAGTTTTTTCATTGCATTTTTTGACTGTGGATCAAAGTTTCCTAGAATGAGGATGTAACTATTGAATAAAGTTTTTATATTCATTATAATTGTGTTGTTCAAGTTTTGATTTAATAATTATAGATATTTTGTTTAATTTAGTTTTGATATCAGGATGTCTAGTTTGTTGCCAATAGCGCCGGAAGGTGTTTTGTTTTAATTAGGGTTAAAAATATGTAATTGTAAAGGTTTATACTTTGAGTAGTTAGTTTTAGGAGTAAATCTAGAACTATAATGTAGGTTGTGAATTATTGTATTAGTGAAATAGGATAAGTAGTTATCAATGCTTTGTTCTGATGTTAAATTATTTCCCAATTTAATATTATCTTCAAGGAGTGCTGTAAATTTTTTCGAGTTAATTTTTTGAAGTAATGGATAAGAATTAGAGTTATTAATATTAAAAGAGAAATAAATTGCATTATAACATGGTAGTGATCATAATAATGATCAGGAAGTACACTTTGATGTGCAGGCCAATGTAAATTTTCTGTAATCAATATGTTTAAAATATCAGGAAAGACGTTTTCATTATAAGAATAATATGTGGGTTCATTGGGTGTGTGAATTTGAAGTTTATGAATGGTGAGAAAATAATGTAATTTATAACCATTAGGTTTGGTACTATTACACCCCCAAATTCGGTTTTTACAATTTAAATCGCCTAGTTAGTAAAATGTTGTTTTCAACATTGTTAACATGTTTTTGAAAATTAAAAGCGGAAATATACATTTGGGAGGTTTATAAGCAACCATAATGTGATACTAGCAAAATACCCGGCGTTGCTTTCTTCATATTCAATCCTTGCGAATAAGGGAAAAGATCAATCTTATGTACACCACGGTGTTTAAAATTATTATTTTTAACGTAATTGGTTCAAATTTTAATAAAATACTATACTTTTCTTTCATGTTATTTTACAACACATTGCTATTAGATGAAATTTTTGTTATCTTATGCACCGCTACTGGCCTCTAGCGAATAAATTAGGTACCAGTTTTGCTGCAGCACTAAGAGGTTCTGGCAAAAAATATTAGGAACTACGTGCTCTAAGCGAGAGGCGAAAATGGCCGCGGTCATCTACAAACGTATTATTTGAATTATTTATTTTCCATATTTGGGTTGTGTTAATCTTTACCAAACTTTGCTAGGACACTGCAATAATCCAGAAGAAGAGCTCGTAACAATTTCAAATCTATTCATACATTACTTTTTGTGGTATCGATGTCAGTTCCACGTCGTGGAATTCACTTTTATTTATATAGAAGATTGTGTTTGATTAATGTATATTATAATTGTCAGTAATTCAATTGAGGGTGAAACAGTAGTGTGTATTAAAGTATGCTTTAATTTAGGTAAGGACCGAAAAGGTATTGAATGCCGGTAAAAATACCGGTAAAATACCGTCAATGAAGGCCAAATAAATAGCCAAAATATCGACAATGTTAAGTGTTTGTTTTCTTTTATTGGACCCAAACTCAAGAATCACTAGACATATGTCTGATATTAAGATTCCTCTTGTGAGGCATTACATGCATAACTGAGCCTCTTCATGCCCGTGTTAACCATTTTTAATTTGAACAGGAAAAGTCCCACTTGAGATATTATAAAGAGTGTGAACGTGACAGACAAGGAGGAGGTTTTGACATTGGAAGGTCGTTAGAAAGATCAAATGCAATACAAAATATCACAGATTGATAGCGATATCGTGATTTCGTCAGTGGATGTTGTCACTACCGCCGGAACCTCTTTGTCGATTTTCTTTAATATATTCTTCCCCAATTCTGCACCAGTAATTTATTTTTATTGATACGTCTGTGCGGCTCTCGGTGGTTCCTTTCACGGCGCAACCCCGGGTTCGATTCCCGGGCGGGGCAAAAATTAACTGCGCGCTTTCTTTGCAACGTCCCAGTATCCGTTGCGGTGTGACGATGAGAAAGCTCACTTCTCAGGTTGAGAAGACCAGAATACGGCGTAGTCTATGTGCTAACCACGCATACCCATGGGCGCAAGGCCGGAACGCCGCTGGTAGGCCTTTGCTCGTGGATTTGATTTGATTTTTTCGTGTTTCTGGGCACGTCAACTGCTTTGGTCATTAGTTGGTCGTTAGTGTAGTGTATGTTTTTTCCTCGGGATATGTGCGGTGATCTTTCCCCGCTGGATGGCGAGATCCGGCGCCGACCTACCGTCGGCTAGTGGGGTTTCCCCCTAACCAGGACTCTCCCACCAGCGGGGCACCGCCCCAGCCGTGACAAGCTCTAAGCTCCCGACCGGCCTCCCGGAATATGTGGTAGTGTAGTGCATGTTAGTGTGTGTGTGTGTGTGTGTGTGTGTGTGTGTGTGTGTGTGTGTGTGTGTGTAAGGAGAGAGGATATGGCAAGGAAGAGGCAGGAAAGATCGCTCATTTCAAGCGTTGAGCAATGAATTTGCATAATATATCACAGTCTAGGCTAGCGAGGAGATTTTTAAACCACGATAAGAGACGAGAGTATAATAAATGTACATTGTGTTCGAAGTTTTAGATTTTGTGACCCTCTGCGATAAGTATGCATTCTGAAATTTTGAATCGACTGCCCTTGAGAACGTAGGAAATATTTTCAAACAGCGTTTATTATGAGACTACGACATAACCTATCCTGCAGATATGATTTCAAATTCTTTTTCGCGAATTTCTTTCCTATCACTTCTCCAACATTTCCTGTTAATTCTTGCCAGCGTTATGGAGTTAGTAAGGATTAACTGGATCTGCCTGACATACGAGAATTGGTTTGTCAGAGATGGAAAAATCCTGAACGTTTCCTGTTTTTTGGCGGCCATTTTGCCGCTTGTAAGGTGACGGTAGAGACTCCTGTAGGTGCGCACTATTTATGAAGGTATAAGGTCGTACCTTAGGCCTAAGGTAAGACGTTACGACTTCAAGGTCCGTCACGTGACTGTTAGTGCGTCACATCACTACCTTACGCGTGGTGCTAAAACTCCCTAATGTGTCTGTGCGGCGCCGTTGAGTCGGCGCGCGTTGAGTCGGCGCGCGTTGAGTTGGCGCGCGTTGAGTTGGAGCGCGTTGAGTTGGCGCGCGTTGAGTTGGCGCGCGTTGAGTTGGCGCGCGTTGAGTTGGCGCGCGTTGAGTTGGAGCGCGCTGAGTTGGCGCGCGTTGAGTTGGCGCGCGTTGAGTTGGAGCGCGTTGAGTTGGCGCGCGTTGAGTTGGCGCGCGTTCAGTTGGCGCGCGTGGAGTTGGCGCGCGTTCAGTTGGCGCGCGTTGAGTCGGCGCGCGTTGAGTCGGCGCGCGTTGAGTTGGCGCGCGTTGAGTTGGAGCGCGTTGAGTTGGCGCGCGTTGAGTTGGCGCGCGTTGAGTTGGCGCGCGTTGAGTTGGCGCGCGTTGAGTTGGAGCGCGCTGAGTTGGCGCGCGTTGAGTTGGCGCGCGTTGAGTTGGAGCGCGTTGAGTTGGCGCGCGTTGAGTTGGCGCGCGTTCAGTTGGCGCGCGTGGAGTTGGCGCGCGTTCAGTTGGCGCGCGTTGAGTTGGCGCGCGTTGAGTTGAATTCTCCTCCAGACAGCGACTGAATTAGACCTAGCTGAAAATCTAGTGTCGAAAATCCTGCCGCCGTGGGGAGTGGGAAGCTAGGACCTCCCGGTGAGAGGCGCTGCAGTGACATCAGTTGATGCACAGAGCTACCGCTCCCGGTGGTCGACGGGAGCTGCCCCAGTCCGTGCGAGGGCGACGGGAGCCGGCCGAGTGGGGACGAGCTAGAGCCCCGCGCCTGGGCGGCCCGAGCCCGGGCTTCGCAGATGGCGCGCGGGGTCGCCTGAGCTGGCGGCCAGGCCACCGGGGGGTGTAACATCGTATGGCTCCACGGGGTGGCGCGGCAGTTGTGGGGCATTCTCCCACCACCCACCCTCCACTGAGGGCGGCAGCAACAGAGGCGCTGTGATGCATGGCGCTCGCAAGAGGGCATGGGGCTGGAGCCACCAGGAATTCGTACTGTGGTTCAGTTGTTTGGCATACAATACAGTTTGGTTTCAAGTATTAAGTGTCTACTCTATCGCCCGTCCTACCCTGAACATAACATTTATCTTAATCACCACCATTCGACATTCACGAGAACATTTGAAATTTGACAGCCTTCATCGCTCAACATTACTGTACAGCTACAGATGTAGTCTTCTTGCTTCATCCCCCTTAGTAATCACTGGTGGCATTTCCCATTTACTGTCGAGGGCTTCAATATTATTATAACATCTTATAATTTAAATCCTTGTAATTTTCTTTCATTATTATATTATTTATGTTACATGTTTCTCTTCCTTTTTCAGCATTCCACATGTTCTCCGTAGCGTTCTGAATCAAAAATGCAAATATTTTCTCTTTGCATAATATTTTCCTTTAATGGATCTTTCACTAGTATTTTAGTCTCGCCAGCGTGAAAACACTTATTCAACGAAACCGCCGATTATTCTTTCTGCTCTTCTTTCTTACTCCACTGTTATCGTCCTCCCCATTGCCACTAGTATGTGCTTCTCAGACTCCTTTGTCGCCTGCGTTTCAGCCAAATCCATTCCCACCTTCAGCTCCGCCGCTGCCGCGTCCGCACGTGCCCGCCCTCGGCGGCAGGTGACCGCGCGCTGCCTCAAAGGGCCCTGCAATCGCGCGCGCTGTTTTTAAGGGCGCCCTGCCCTGCCCTGCCCTGCCACGCCGCGCCGCGACCGCCTATTTATTCTAATTCGCGAGTTAATTTGCCGCTGCGCGCTCGGTCGGTCGGTCTGCCTGCCCGCTCGCCCGCTCGCTCGCTCGTTTATATGGCTTGGGACCGCGCAAGCGGGCGAAGTTGCCGCGACAAGTGCGCGATAATTAGAAGCGCGACGCCAGGGGCAGGCGCGCCGCTGACGCCGGCCATTCCCCCGCTCGGCCCGGCCGACTCGCGTCCTTCCCATCCGCCCCCGTCCTCCCACTGGTCCCTGCTCCTTTCCATTCGTGCTTTCCCTTCCCTTTTCCCCATCTCCTCTTCCCCTCCCCTCAACCCGGAGTGGGAGCTCAGTGCATCAACTGATGTCACTGCAGCGCCTCTGACTGAGAGGTCCTAGGTTACACTCCCCATGGCGGCAGGATTTTCGACACTAGCTTTTCAGCTACGTCGAATTCAGTCGCTGTCTGGAGGAGAATTCTAGCGGCCGGCTGCTCTCATCGGTAGTTTCCCGTGGGTTCTCCGATCAACACCGGGCGAATGCCGGAGCAGTACCCTACCAAAACGGGACACGGACCGCGCGCGATCTTTCCTTCCTCTTCCTTGTCCTATCCTCTCCCCCTTACACACACACTTACACTAACATGTACTACACTACCACATACTCCGGGAGACCGGCCGGGAGGTTAGAGCTTGTCCCGGCTGGGGCGGGGCCCCGCTGGTGGGAGAGTCCTGGTGAGGGGGAAACCCCACTAGTCGAGGGATGATCGGAGCCGGATCTCGACATCCAGCGGGGGAAGATCAGCGCCATCTCCCGAGAAAAAACATGTACTACACTAACGGGACTAATGACCAAGGCAGTTGACGCGCCCGGAAACACGAAAAATCAATCAATCAATCAATCAATCTTTCCCTCCCTTCTTCCTCTTCCATATCCCCTCCCGTCTCTCTTCCCGTCCGCCCTCCCGTCACTCCTCCGTCCTTCCTGTGGGGCGACCTCCCGAACGTCCACTCGTCTGTCCTTCACTTCACCCTTCCTTCCACATCCCGCTTGCCCTTCCATCGGCTCTGCCATCCGTCTGCCTTTCCGTTTAACACGTTGCCCCGCACGTAGGCAGTGATCGCGTGTGCATTGGACGGGCATCCAAGTCAGTGGAACACATGCACTGGGAACGTAGTTGCCGCCTGCGTTCACAACTCAGGAAGTCTCGAATCCCATCCCTTCCGCTTACCTGTCGAAAACTGATATACCATTTTTATTCCTAAATGTCGGGTTTGCTTCTTCATGAGAATGTGAACACATTTTGATGAGCCAATGTAAATACATTTTTGCGTGACGTGATGGCCTATAATTGTCTTGGTCACATGCGTACGGGTTGAAACTGGAGTAGCTACAACAGCGCATACTTTCTCGCATTATTAGTAATAGTTATGCAATATATAAATATATACTAATGGTTTTTAGTATGACAAATAGTAATTTCTGCCATAGTAATAGCTGTTATTCTACAAGTACTTATCTGCCATTCTACAAGTACTAACGTGAAAATGTCCAATTCAATTCAAACGAAAAGCTTATGGTGCATATCTGCGTTTATTTCGATAGCGATGCTATTTATTCGATTCGTCATTTCTAACTTATATTCGAATTACAATTTCTAACTTAATATTCGAAATTACAATTTCGAATATTTTTCCAATTTTCTAAAATACAGAGTTCGTCGAAAACGGGACTAGCACCATTTTCTTTACCGTCCTTTGCTGCAAACATGAAAAACTTTCCAAAAATAGGAGCTGTTTCTGAGAAAACAATTGTTTAAAACTTTAAAATTGTTAATTTTTATCGCAAATTATGCAAAAAATAATCCTGTTTTTGAAAAAATGAAAATTTTATTATTCCTTATTTAAGATCTGTTTTCGATGATCGAATTTTATTAAGGAAAAAATTGAAATCATAATTGAAATGGTAGAAAGACGTCGAAAAAATGTAAACCAGCGGTTTTCGGAAAATCGGGAATTTTGACAAAAGAGCACTATTCTCTTAAATGTTCTTTACGCTATAGGAGGTCAAAATTTAATCAAACAATTTGGTGCTGTTTTTGAAAATTTTGAAAATGTCCCAAGGTGTTCATGAACAGTACCTTCCAAAATTAAAATATCTGTGACAAATTTAAGGGATCGCAACATCAAGCAGATCAATTGGGGAGTATCAATTTTGGTGAGAATTCACCTTACAGTTTAGCCGCTAGTCGCTTCACAGACTGACGGACATACTTTTTGCCGTCAATCGATTTTTCAGTATCATGGACCTACAAATATGTATTCAACGTGTTAGAGGAGGTGGTTTACAAAATGTAGGAGCAAGATTTACCCACTTTTTGATACCAGGGCCCGACAATATGAGTTCTTCTGTCGAAAATTCGTCGTTTTTTCTGGCAGTATTACAATATTTTCTTTATTCTGCATAAGCAGTAGCGAGAAAGCAAAACTCTAAAATCAGAGTAGAGTCACTCATCTGTAGGTTACAACCTACATGGTCTAAAGCAAAAGTACTTCAGAGATGTTACAAACATCGCGAAAACCTTAGCAGCATTTTACAACTACGAGAATTGTTTTCCATTTTTATACTGTATTGATCAGAAATTTCTTTAAAGAATACAATTTATGGATTTCACAGAAACATCAAAATAACTGTCCAAATAATATTATCTTCGAATGCTTTAACTTACTTCATGAGCTGCAAAACTGACACAAATCAAAAATTGAGTTTAAAATAAAAGTGTTTAATGTGAAGTAAATGTGTTTTCGCTGGCTGTTGCCATGCAGGTGCGGCTGCATGCAGGTGTCGTGCATACGACTTCTGTTCATAAAAATTGTTTTAAAATAATGGTCATAACTCAAAATTCGTATTTTTCGTGTTGTGCTAGTGTTGTAGCTCATTCACGAATGCCAAGGAGGAACTATTAATAGTGTATAGAATGTGTTCAATTTGAGATAACAGATGCTATTGAGAAAAGAAGTAATAATGAGAGGCACTTACAAACGCATTTGCAACGAACGTGCTATGCATACCATTTAATAGCGTTTAATAAAATTTAATTATCGAGTGTAGTGCTAGATGTACTTTCTTTATCTAAGAAAGAAGATACCGATACTGGTACTTTTTGTAAATTATACTTGGATCATCAACCGAACAGAATACGATTAATGGGTTCGTTTTCTTCACAAACACAATCATTTGTTTGCATCATCAATTGCTCATATTGATGCCCCAAAGACATAAAATTGAAACGCAAAACTCACTCAGTATTGCTACTACTCAGATAGAAGCTATTAGCACAGCTGGAGCTCGGAGGTAACGGTTGCATTTGCTTGCAGCTGTGTTGCTGGTCTTCTCGTCACAGTACGTTCTCCATCTCGTTCCACCGGTTCATCCTCTACTCATCGTTGTGCTTGAGTAGTTTTACCCGTTGGGGTTTCGGTGGATTTTAATGTAATTATGATGTGTACACGAACGAAAAAGCTCCAATTGAAATTAAAGGAGATCACGACGTGTTGCAAAAGTTTTCAGAAGTGACGCAAGTTTCGTGAGCTTATTGAAACGAACGATTGAAAATTCCACGCCCGAGAGGATGCGATTTCAGTTTCTTTGAGATTGGGCATGATTTGGTTAAATCTCTTTTAATGCATTTTAATCATTACTGCTGTAGTACTTGTTTTGAAGAGATGGGATTCGCTGCGGTTTGTCTCTGTTTGGGATGAAACCCGACGGAGGCACCTTCTCGTATGTTGATTGATCATTATCTCGGATCTCAAATATCGATAAAACAAAATGATCCAATTATCTTCTTTAATGAAATGAACTCCCGATATATGGTATACTTCTTTCCTATAGATAGCATGAAGATAGCAATATGAAAATTTTCAATAGAAAATTAAGGAAAATTTAACAAAAACTAGTTATTTATCATTGGTTTGCAGATACGTTTATACTATTTAATACCTTTTCTGACAGGTAATCACTAACTGTTGAACGATTGTTACACAAGGAATTTTTCAATATATTACACCAGTATATCTAGTTTATAATGTAATTGCATCAGTACGTGTTTTGCAAACGAGCGACGTTTATGCGAATTTTCAAATTTGTACGACTGCAACACAGCAACATTATAACCAGTTGCTTTCGCTATATTTTTTATAACAGCATTATAAATTTATAAGCGAATCAAAGTTAATTTTAGGAAAAAAAACGTTATTGTGACGTCAACGGTATTTGACGTTTGTGTCAAAAAACTGTGATCGGCTGTTTGGTTTACCGCTACCAACCCACGATTCTCTTACTGCGGTTGGCTGAATTTATGATGACGCAACTATTCGTGCCATAAACAGCAAATCTGTGCCATAAGATATCATTTTATGGACCATTTCTTGGAACGAAATTGGTCGTTTATAATGCTGGAGTACAAAAAGTGTCTTTAAATGAAGTTTGATAAGCATATACGACTTTACCTGCTCCATGGGTATTATCTGAAAGTGCCTACAAATATTATTTATATCGGTGTGTACATCCAGAACATTCTACATGGTGTACATAGTTTTTGACATGGAATATTCAACATTTAATCGGCAGGGCTTCGTCACGCAAAACTTCATCAAATGCAATTCGACCGCAGCAGATAGTGAAAAACAACAACGTGTGCAAAGCATCGGAGTGACACCGCCGCAGTGCACACGTCAACTTTTTCCAAAAGTGGTGAACGCGACTAAAAAAGCGTGGTGCGTCGCGAACCCACAGGCGTTACGTCAACGTAGTACATCGGGCTTTACACAGAGTGCACTGTACCGGTGCTGAGCGGCTGCAGAGGCGGTCGCGTTGGTGACTGGGCCGGTTACAGGATACAGGCTGCATGTTGTCCGTTTCCCAGAGGGGCCCTAGAAGGCGGTAGACGAAAGTGAATTTCTAGGAGGGCATAATGCTCATTTCAGAAGGTTGAATTAAAAAACGAGTGTTATCTACGTATCGAGATTTTTAATCACTTCAATTGGTTTGGTTTTTCGTGTTTCCGGGCGCCAACTGCTTTGGTTATTAGTCCCGTTAGTGTAGTGCATTTTTTTTCTCGGGAGATAGCGGTGATCTTCCCCCGCTGGATGGCGAGATCCGGCCCCGACCTACCGTCGGCTAGCGGGGTTTCCCCCTAATTAGGACTCTCCCTCTAGCGGGGCACAGCCCCAGCCGGGACAACCTCAAAGGTCCCGACCGATCTCCCGGAATATGTGGTAGTGTAGTACATGTTAGTGTAAGTGTGTGTGTAAGGAGAGAGGATAGGACAAGGAAGAGGAAGGAAAGATCGCGCGCGGTCCGTGGCTCGTTTGTTAGGGTACTGCTGTTGTTGATGGAAGAAATCACGGAAAAGTACCGATCAGAGCTGCTGGTCGCTAGAATTCTCCTCCAGGCAGCGACTGAATTCGACCTAGCTGAAAAGCTAGTAACGAAAATCGTGCCTTCGTCAGGAGTCGAACCTAGGACCTCCCGGTCAGAGGCGCTGTAGTGACATCAGTTCATGCACTGAGCTACCGCTCCCGGTTTTAATCACTTAAGATCTTTTTGATGACGTAGAGATCATCATCAGAGCTTGTGGATTTTGAGCGCAGAATATTGCAGAATTTCGTTTTCCTCACAGACGCTGATAATTTTCGCTACGCGATTAACGATATCGTACTGTTATACAATGTAAAATAAATTGATACCTAGACAACAGTCATTTATTAATTTATAAGGTGTCATCACTTCCAGCCACATATTAATTAATTCGAAAAGCGGAACGAAAAATGTTATTTGGCTGGACCTTGGATTCCTGAAAGCATGCAGCCAAAGAAAGTGAATGATAAAATATAGCCAGTTAATCTCTAATTAGAAACGTACGTCATTATTATAATAATTATAATTACGTCATTATTATTAATTATTATTATTATTATTATTATTATTATTATTATTATTAATTACCCAAACCTGGGCGCGGTTCCTAATACGAGCCCTTTGATTTATAGTTTGCAGAGTGCTATCGCATATTGGAAAGATACTAAAATAGTATTTATTTGCAAGACCGCAGCTCAGTCAAACAATAGTATCATCTTCACTTGTTGTTGGACAGTCGGTCGTTAGGGCGACCAGTGAAAAGGAAAAGTTGTTTAAGTGATTGTTCTCAGCAGCCAGATTTCGCTACTTTCATCGGTGTAAGTCTTCTAACCATTGCTTAATATTGAAGAGAACATTACAAAGTAGGGTAATGGTATTTATTTTACTTGCCTTCTAAAAATGTTGTTTGCATTTGGAATATAAACATTTTGGTGCCTAACGAGCTCCCAAAGGTTCCTAACGTGGGCCTTCAATTTTTCTTTGTAAAATAAAACAATTAAGGTATTTGGCATTCCTTAGGCTTTAGGAGTCTAAAATAAAAAGAAAGAGTCTACTTCTGAATCCTATCAGTTCGAGAGGCCAAGAAAAAGAAAGAAGTCAAGAGACAATATCAGAATTTAATCTCAGAGAAGTCGAAAAGAGAGACATTTAAAAAAATTTTGAAGTTAAAAGAAAAGCAAAAGAATGGGATTCAGGGCTTCCGGCGAGGAATCGAACAACATGTGGCCTGGCTCTTCCGAATAGGAAGCTCTACCAGGGCTATCATCCCTCCCAGGTGCAGAAGAAGCAGCGTGCCTGTTTTGCAGTGTAAAAGCTAATATACAGACGGTGCAAGACATATAAGACAATTTATTATGTATAAGATACTGAACTTGTATTTTCGTAAAATTGTATTGTGTTCAAACTATTTACAGTTTTTCATTTATTTTTACTCATTTTATCAAACGCTTGTAGGGAGCTACAAAAGGAAAACTTTTTTAAAATCCACAAAATGTAATGTTTACGAAAAACTGTATTTACTAAACTACCAATAATGTTAAGTAGAATATAACATTTGCATAACTAAGAAAGGTATGCCCTGAAACATTTTGATTTATTTGTGCAGAAAATTGGGTTTAAAAAATATTCGGAAACTAAATAGGTACCCATGCTTGGATACTTTCCATGAGATTGACTTTTATTGTATTAAAAAAATAACATCGGAGCACAAGAAATATTACTTTTAGTTAAGTGGAGAAAAGATAAAATAATACATTTTTACTAGTAAAAATTTCATAAATACTGCCAACATATAAAGTAAAACATTTCATTTGTTGGCGTGAAAGAGCGACTCTGTTCAGGTAAACACTTTTCTTGCATAATTACAATTTTTAGGCGTGTCACTTTTCCTGAACTCAAAAATATCAATTTAATACAATAAAAATTGACTATTCATCAAACATGGGAGATGTGAATTATGACTCTGAGAAAAGGCAAGAATAAATTAAATATTTGTTTTTGTTCAATTCATATCAAACGGCAAGTCTTATTACAATGTCCATTTGATGATGAATATCAATGATGTAATTTTCAATTGTTTCCACTTCATATACTCTCCCCATCCGGTTTACGGATCCCCTTCAATCACAATGGAAACAATCATATGTTTTCTTAGACACGGAATAGTTATCTTTATCTCTGCGTAATGCTACATCCGTTTTTTGAGTGACGTTAAACAATAATTAGTACTTTTCAACAATTTACTGTGGGGAGACTACGTATCCGAGGAAATATTACCAAATCATCATTCCACCTAATATCCTAAAGGTCGTAATACCACCACGAGTGACCCACAGAAGCTCCTTCTGTGAGAAAACACTCTCTTGCCCGAGATTATGCCCACTTACTATTGCATTGAGGCCCTTGCGCCGGCCACCTGTCCTGTCGCGTCGCTCGCCGCTCGGCCGACCGTCGCGCGCCGCACGGTTGATGGAAACAGGTGCACTTGGCAGGAGCCGGATCGTTTGTTTCCAGCTAAACCGCCCGCCTCGCCCACCCCGCTTGTCACGACGTCCCTCCCCCTCCCTTCCCCGTCCCCATCACCACCCACTCCTTCTCTACATACACCCTCGTCTCTCCCTGGCATTCTCTAGTTCCGGCCCGCCGCGCTTCCATCCCCTCCTTTCTCTTTCCCCTAATGTTCGCCCCCTTCTCACCCGCCTCATCCCGCCTCGCCGCCCAGCCATCCCAACTCCCCGCCTAGATCTTCCACGGTCCGTTCCCACCACGCCCCACCCGCTCCCGCCCATCTGCCCCTCCTTCCCGCCCATCTGCCCCTCCGTTCCGCCCTCTCTCCGCCCTTGCCTTCCGCCCCCTCTCCGCCCCGCCACACCCTTACCCCGCCACACCCCCGTCTGCCACAAACACCCCGCCACACCCCGCCACACCCCGCCACACCCCGCCACACCCCGCCACACCCCGAAACACCTGGCCACACCCCGCCACACCCGCCACACCCCTCCCCGCCCTGCCACGCCCCGCCCCGCGCCGTAAGCCCTGGCTCATTTTGCTACATGCAATTTCCGCGCAGCGCGGAGTGGGGCGGTGCGGGGCGGGGCGGGATGATAATGGCGACGATGACCGCCGCGTTGATCATTTCATTGGCGAGCACGCGCCTCAACCCCAGCGTCGCGCCCCTGCGATCACTCGGGCGCCGCGCGGCGCTGTTCACTTGTTGAAGCGCGTCACGTTGGATGCAGGATGATTTTGCTTTCTCCCTCGTCCACCGCTGTTTGATTTAGAGTTTTTTGTTGGGATAACGCATTTAATATAAGCCGATTTGTCTTCCGTTTGACAGCCTGTGACAGTTTTGTAGCAGTTTCCTGTGGCAATAACGGTTGTAAGGTGGTAATACGGGTGGTTTCTGAGGTTTCATTTGTAAACTGCATAGAGGGCGAATTTTTTTCTAAGTGCCTACACAGTACACTTAACATTTTATAATAGAATTAAAAGTATGGTTTTGATTCTAAAATACTCATCGTAGATGATGTGAGGATACATGCTCTAATTACCTCGGCTGCCCTGTGTGGTAATAATGTCATTTGAATGGACAGGACTTGTGCCAATAAAAGCCATGAAATCGTTGATAATATAACAATCTCCAAAGCTTTTAATTAAACAATAAAAAATAAAATTTTCCTCAAATACTACCATCTTTTGCTGGGTTTTTGGGCAGTCGGTTCCACATTGACAGCCATAAAACTTTCTTAATATACCAGAAACACATCAGCAAAGAGTACACATATTCATCTCTAAAGCTGCTTCATCTGATCCGGAAGGAGAGCGCAGATGGTTCCACCGCTAGACATAACTGAGAGCGATGCCTTTTCCGGGTGCAGGAACTATGTGGTCGATTTAGGAACCGCATCGGAAGTGGCATGAGGACGAGTCTTTGATGGAGACCGTGAGTGAGTTTTATTGTTGGACCCGTAGGTTTAAAGCACGTAGGTTTAAACCCGTAGGTTTAAAGCACCTGTACTTCATCTCAATACAAACGACCTTCACAGACTTGCAAAGTGCAATGTAAGGCGGAACAAAGAAATTATATACTTTATACTATTTATACTAGTGGTGCTACAACAACACATACTTTCTCACATTATTTATACATTTGCTACTTTCGAAAATTCAGACTTCAACAAAATGCCACGCCTTTACGCCGTTCTTTTAAGCGCACCTTCTATCCGTGTGGAAACCTGAAGAAAAAACTTTTTAGCAGTTTCTGAGGAAACAATTTCTTCAATTCATATCCAAAGAATAACCGTCTTTTCAAAACAAAATATGTACATGACCTTTCTTTCTAAATATAAGAGGGGATGGCATGAAATGAATAAAATATAAACTACATATTTATTTCTGATCCTCAGTACATGCTATTGCATAGTCCCATATTTTCCACGATGTTTCTTCACTCTCTTCAGCCTCAACTCTATAGGTTATGGTCAACGACTGCGAATTGCGAGAAAAACCACTGTTCCACTTCAATGACGTCACATTTGTTATCAAACTGGCGAGCGAGCGATAATGGGTCTTGATTTCTGGAACAATGTTATGTGGGGTAAGATGTAAGAAACATCCGGATGCTACGAGATTTCATTAGCACATTGTCTTTCTTACCCAATCCCACCATGAGTGAGGTTCATTATCGGCAAGAAGACGATAGATTGTGGTGAGAGCTTGGTAGGTTTGTTTCACTTTCTTTCGCAACTTGTCGACAAGTGTGCAGAAGTATACGCGAATGATAACATTATGTGTGATCTTGAAGTGTGAGCGTGAAAGTTCTGCCGTTGGGCAGTAAAATACTAAAAGCATCTTCCTTGCACGTATCTGAAGTTGCCTGTTTTGAAGGAGGACAATCAGTATGATTCTTAGCCATTCTAAACGTATTATTTTGATATAAACGAATCATATTGATATATCTTTCTTCTTTGGCACCTGTCAATGAAAAAAAAAAATTAAACCTGTTCTAGAATAGTGAACATCTCATTTGACAGCTAATGTAGCATTTGTTTGGAGAGTCAACAGGCATGGAATCTACCATACCCACTTTAGATAGTATTACATACACTAGTATTTTCTTACTTTACTAGTATTTACTTACTTTAGATAGTATTACTTACATTTTAGTATATTGCTTTTCTCGGTTAATAATTTTTCACTCATTGACACAATATACTTGCGTTCAGAATGATTTTACTAGCTACTTATTTTTAATGTATTCTTGATTCTTTTGCGAGGATATATCACTCTAAAAATTTCATTTATATTCATAGCCTACCAGAGGGGGATATCATAATCATTCATAGGCATTTTTGCAAATGCATTTATGAGGGACTATTCGCTTCAAAAACTGGTATTTTATAACTTTATGAAATGATTTACTTTCTTTCCATCATATGCTTTCCTCATTTTACTCAAATTTTTTGCAACTTGTAAACCAAAGGACATAACTTAATATTTTCATCAGCATACATACAAAGATCGGTGATCACTGAACATTATGTTTATGGTGTGATAACATGATTTCATGATTTCACCATTTTAGATCAATGTGCTCCACTGTGGTCCACCCCGGATGATAATTTTAAATAATTCTATACTCGTCAATACGATTGATTGACTGATTGATTCATTTTTTCTTGTTTCCCGGCACGTCAACTGCTTTGGTCATTAGCCCCGTTAGTGTAGTGCATGTTTTTTCTCGGGAGATGGCGGTGATCTTCCCCCACTGGATGGCGAGATCCGGCGCCGACCTACCGTCGGCTAGTGGGGTTTCCCCCGACCGGGACTCTCCCACCAGCGGGGCACCACCCCAGCCGGGACAAGCTCTAAGCTCCCGACCGGCCTCCCGGAATATGTGGTAGTGTAGTGCATGTTAGTCTAAGTGTGTGTGTAAGGGGAGAGGATAGGACAAGGAAGAGGGAGGAAAGATCGCGCGCGGTCCGTGGCCCGTTTGTTAGGGTACTCCTCCGGCATTCGCCTGGTGCTGATCGGACAAACCACGGAAAACTACCGATCAGATCAGCCGGCCGCTAGAATTCTCCTCCAGACAGCGACTGAATTCGCACTAGCTTGAAAGTTAGTGTCGAAAATCCTGCCACCGTGGGGAGTGGGAACGTAGGACCTCCCGGTCAGAGGCGCTGCAGTGACATCAGTTGATGCACTGGGCTACCGCTCCCGGCCGTCATTACGAATTATAAGGGTAATTGTGGTTGTAGTTTTGACGCGTTTGTTGTAAACGTGGGTTTCTGCGTGCGCAGGGACTACGCGATGGGCGTGCGTGGCGCCACGTGGAGCTACTGGGGCGGCATGCGCTGGGAGATGGTGGGCTGGCTGGCGCTCGCCTGGGTCATCGCCTACCTCTGCCTCATCCGCGGAGTGCAGAGCATGGGCAAGGTGGTCTACTTCACCGCCCTCTTCCCTTACTTGGTGCTCACCGCTCTTCTGGTGCGAGGTAAGTTCTTTCTCGTACTGATGGTTCAATCATTAGAGGCTTCGTCAGTTTGATAGAACTCTCGCATGTTAAATTCCACCCTCTTCCCTATCTTTACGTTTACATATTAAGAGGGAAAGTTGTTAACGAAACGTCTTTTTTGTTTTAAAAGATCAAAAAAGGAACTTCCAATACACTTACAGAATTTAAAATAAAAATAAAAAATAAGGAAATTGATGTTGGAAAGAAATTTTGGAGAAATGTTTATTCACTACTCTAAGAATGTTCTTGGGTCAATTCACACTTCCTTAAAAACAACATTTGAAGTAATTATACCATCTTCCTTAACAGTTATCTCTTCGCTACTTGGTAGTTACAAAAATATTACAAAAGGTTTTGACTCCCGAGAAAGGTACGCAATGTTGTCCATGCAAAAATACAGGATGGGGCAAACACAACCCTACACTTGGGAATATTATTTAACGTTATTGCTGATGTCAATTTCGGTGCCACATCTCATGTTCCAGCGGGGAAGGAACCGAACGATTCTTTTTGATTATTTATTTAATATAAATAAAACAGTTAAAAACTGTGTGTGACGTGCTATGGGAAGAAATGATCTCTTGGCACGTTTTCTTAAATTTTCATGATCCTTAAATCCCCAGCTACTTCCCTAGATATAACTTGTTCTTTTCTTACGGGCCAAATGATCCCAGTAGTTGCCGCATCCGGGAAGCGAATACTCAATAGATTAATTGATTGATTGATTTTTTCGTTTTCCGGGCGCGTCAGCTGCTTTGGTCATTAGTCCCGTGAGTGTAGTGCATGTTTTTTCTCGGGAGATGGCGGTCATCTTCCCTCGCCGAATGGCGAGATACGGCGCCGACCTACCGACGGCTAACGCTGTTTCCCCTCACCAGGACTCTCCCACCAGCGAGACACCGCCCCAGCCGGGACAAACTGTACACTCCTGACCAGTCTCCCGGAATATGTGGTAGAGTAGTGCATGTAAGTGTAAGGATGTGTGTAAGGGAAGAGGATAGGACACGGAAGAGGAAGGAAAGATCGCGCGCGGTCCGTGGTCCGTTTGTTAGGGTACTGCTCCGGCATTCGCCTGGTGTTGATCGGAGAAACCACGGAAAACTACCGATCAGAGCAGCCGGCCGCTAGAACCTTCACCTCCAGACAGCGACTGAATTCGACCTAGCTGGAAAGCTAGTGTCGAAAATCCTGCCGCCGTGGGGAGTGGGAACCTAGGACCTCCCGGTCAGAGGCGCAGCAGTGGCATCAGTTGATGCACTGAGCTACCGCTCCCGGTGAATACTCAAAAGAGAACTGAGTTGGAAGATGTAACCCATTCGACTTCAATGCAAACAATTGCATTTCAGGAGCCACGCTGGACGGCGCGGCGGACGGGGTGTACTTCTACATGAAGCCCGACTTCTCGGAGCTTCTGAAGCCGGCCGTGTGGGGCGACGCGGCGTCGCAGACGTTCTACGCCCTGGGCATCAGCTGCGCCTCGCTCGTCACGCTCTCCTCCTACAACAAGTTCAACAACAACTGCCATCGGTGAGTGATCACGTGCGTGGGGGCTGGAAACACGAGAGTACACTTAAAAACGTCTCTCGCACAGGCCGCGTATTTATTTCATCTTTGGATATTCTATCCGACTTCAAGGGTGGGTTAAAGAAATTTAAAGTGAACTAAACACGTAAGGTTGTATACGGCTTCTCATATTTTTACATACAAATATGTAAGTTTATAAATCTATAAAATGTGTTAAAATTTTTTTACAGTGGAAATGTCACTGTAAAAAATTAACTTTACACGACTTTTTGATTACGCAAGTTCAATTTTTTTAAATTTATGAGGAAGCATATAGTTTGATCGTGCTTAGGGTCCTTTAAGACATTAGTCTGACTCTGACTGACAATTGGAGAGCTGAATGACATAGCGTGCAACGAGCTAGAAGATTATAATGCTTTCCTACCATTTGCAGATTTACTGGAGTTATTCAACACGAAACGGTTTTACTGTATCAAGTGATTAGGGAATTTCCAACCAAAGCCAATTAGTTACGAGTAGCTCTTTTTACATTTGGTGTGCATTCGTGAAGGCGGAATACTTTTTGAACACCTAACAAAATTTTGATTTCATCTCAAAACCGTTTGTGAAGTGAGCCATTTTACAACCTAAAGGTCGCTTTGGGTCTAGAAATTAATTGGATAAGAAAAGTATTATTTCTTACATGCATTACAGTGAGAGGGCAAGTGAGGACCAGGCCAATAGAGTAATGCGTTGACGTCTTATTTCGTTCTACTCTATACGATAGACCGCGGAAATCGAGATAAAAACCTATTTTTTCCTGGGTACTTTGTACTAAATGAAGTTTTATATATATATATATATATATATATATATATATATATATATATATATATATATATATACGGGTTTTAGTTCAAATAATCCTAAAACGTAAGTGTATATATACACTTACGTTCTAGGATTATTTGAACTAAAACCCTTCTATTTTACAGCGCCTAAAATAGCCTATTTCAACATTATCGCTTATTTGTGCCTATTTTACTTTTAAAAACCCTAAATTGAGACTAATTTGCCCAATTTATTTTGTCTGTGGCTTCTTTTAACTTTTGTTTTCTGTGTTGCCAAAACAGACAACGATTTTAAGTTGTGTTAAGCTGTAAGATAGCGAGAAGTGAGTATACAGGACAAGAATATTGCGATAAAAATCTCCATACCACTACTTCCTGAATTCGTGGAAAAGTCTGCCTCCGCTCCTAAGATAAAGCGATTGAATTTCCACGTAAGAAAAGTGATTTTGCCCGATAAGAGGAGTTTATTTTCTATTGAAAACTTGGATAAAGTATTACTTAGTAATTTATTGTGAGGCAAAATTCGGTAGGAATAATTCTAACTAGAGGACAAACCGTTAAACTTGTTCTTAAATAGTATTATCGTAAAATATACAATACTAATCTACATAATATTGATTTATGTTTTTATATTTGAAACATTTAAATAATAAATAGTAAAAACGTTTTTTTAAGTTTTCTGTTTTATTTGTGCCTATTCTACCACTTAAGAAGCCTAACTGAGATGCTGAAATAACCTATTTTAATCACCTAAAACGCATATTTTTAAACCTAAAAATTCGCGATCTAACGGTAATATATGAAATAATATGATTTTAATTATCACTTGACCTTATATTTACACCTTTAACCTCACAAAACCAAAATTTTGCCCTGACATGTCATGAACTGATGACTATTTTTCAATTTATTCCAGCAAATCTCAAAGCATTTAATGGTTGTGAATTGCTGTCATCCTCGCTAAAGTCACTGAATTCGCTGACCAATTAACCTCCACAATCATTATCTTCGCCATCTGATATATCACTCTCACTGAGTATGGCACTATCAGAAACACTTAAGCCAGTCATAATTGTTATAGTTTATAAAATATCAAAACAGCATATAGACCCTACGTTCTGATGAAACAAAGATTTGCCAACGATTTATTGTATGTACAATGTTGAAACCTGATAAAAATAACAATATAACATATAAAATATATAAATGTATATAAATAATATATAAATATGTAACAATGCCGCGAATGACAAACGATATTGAATAATTCCCAAATATACTGTTCATGTGACGGAAGGTTGCGATTGGCGGCAACGTGAAGCACAATCAAGCGCCCTATGGATTTGTTTTTCTGTAAATAGTGTGTTTACATATTTCAAGTCATCATAATACCGCAATTTTTATTTTTAAGTGATTTTAGACTTTAAGTCTATGGATGCTTTTATAATCAAGCCGTTTACCAAAAGACAACTGACGATCTCCATTTTTTCCTTCGCGTATACGTACGTATATACGGAGTAACATTCGTAGTACTGAGAAAACTATGTAATTCTGCGGCACAAAACGGCGACTTTTCGACAAAAATTCATATTATGGAGCTCTGATACAGAAAAAGTAGATAAATCCTGTTCTAATATGCAGTAAATTACTCCCTCTATCACTTCATGGAGTCAGATTTTATAAATAGTGAGTCCTTGATACAAAAAAACGTTATTTTTTTCCGTCCGTCTGGCTGTGAACAACCCTAGCGTATAAACTACGAGAAGTATTGTTTCCAAACTGAGTACTCTTATGTCTACCTATATACTAACTACTATAAACTACGATTTCTCAAAAACGGATCCAAATTGTTTCTTTACACTTTTGGTAGGGATAGTGATAAAAGTACTGTATTAGATGACATTCACTCCATTTTGTTCTCTTCTTTTGTTTTGTTTTTTTCAAATATTACAAAGTTTACTTTTTAGACATCTCACATCGTTAATATTTACACGTGCTTGATTTCCTGGCCTTGTTGATTAATTGTATGGACCTTTTCTTGAGGGTAGGTCAATAATGTGTCATTTCAAGTGCCAACGTTTTGGCTTTCGTTCAGCGTTTTGGCTTCTTAAATGCATTACACGCCACCTTGGCACAGCAATCGAGACGATCGCTCAAACGCCATTTAAAAAAAATCTTTAACGCCGTTTGCATGCACATTTCCAGCGATTTGTGCACCTTATTACATTTGTGAGTGGTAGTGCTTTAAATGACTTTCAATGTAGTTTTTTGAAAATTAAAAAAGTTTTCGGTGAAAAAGAGCTTCAAATTTGACACTTACAGTAACGCGTAAACGACATTTTCTTAAAAACGGCTTCAAATTTTACAACCAAAAAATCCATATAAGACGAAGTTTTGCTCTTCTATAATATTCTTAAAGTAATATTAATTAAGTATATAATATTAATAAAGTATATAATAAAGTAATATAAGAAAACGAAAATTGAAAAAAGACGTAATACTTTGGGCGGCGGTAGATTGGAGCTGGCAAGATGATTGGGCAAGACAGTAACGTCAGACCAAACACATTAGAAAAGTTCAGTTCTTTACCTCTCCGCCTTATATCCAGAATGTTCTGCCTCATCATTGTTAATAATATAGGACAGTAAAAAAAAATTATTATTAAATAGAGACAGCAAGGAGGTGTATATTTCATAGATTATACTTGTTTAAAATGAAATGTATATTTTATTGCGAATCGTTTCATACGTACTACATTGAATAAATGATCAACCTTCTCCGCGCAGCGTTCTTTTTGTTCAAAACAGAATGTGCAATTCGTGATTCTTGTCGTTCGCGAGGGAGGGCGCGTGCAAAGCGGTGAATTCCAGTGTCGCAGGCAAGCGAGCGCGCGGGGCGTGGGCGGGGGGCGGGGGACGGGGGGGAGGCGTGCCGCTCCCGAATCCACCCAGGCAATCTCCCGCTGACGCGTGTCCGGCGGCCACAGCCTGTCACCGCCGACACAGCCGACGGGCTCCTACATCCCCCGGCCGCCAAATCCAAGTCATCGACGTCTTCCCCCTCGCCTCTCTCCACCTCAACCCCCCCCCCCAGCCACTCCAGCACCTCCCCGCTGCATCCACTCCTCCAGGCCCCGCCCAACCCTGTCTCCTTGTGCAGCCGCCCCACCGCCCCTCGCCCTCTCGCCCACGCCTCCGCCACTGCCGCTTTATCCCCGGTCCAACCCCGCTTTGTCCCGCTCCACCTCAACGCTGCTTCTCTGTCCCACCTCATCCCTCCACGCCCTCCACGACTTCCACCCCCCCGCTCCGCCCGCTCTCCTCCCTGCCACAGCTCCCTCCCGCTTCTTTTCGCTGCCGGCTCTTGTTGCTCCAGTCGGCGATTGGGTCCCATTTTCGAGTATCGGCTCTCGTTCCGTTTTATTATTTTTGGTCCGCCCGCAGCGCGCGCGGGGCCGGCCGCGTGGGCGGAGACGCAGGTAGCGGGCGGCTGCAGGGCGCTCGCTGCCACGCCCACGGCGGGCGACGGGATCGGCTTCAATAGCAGGGTGGGCTCACACAATTTCGATGTCCAAGGACCTTGTAGTGTATGAATAAATAAGAATATAGCTAGAAGAAATATAAATTGTTGGTGGTAATGTTAGCAGTTAACAGTGATTAATGCATTGGTCACTGTTAGTCACTGTGTATAATGGACTGGTCATTTTATTTTCCAAATGAAAGAGGATTTGTGGAGGTGAAGAGATGGTCATAATGAAGAAAGCCGATGGTGAGCCAATAGCAGTTTACGTGTGAAGAGTCCAGATGTACATGTGCCTGTAAAACTGAAAATATAAGTGAAAATACTTTGAAACGCATGGCTAGGCTTTACTGGTGACAACTGATTTCAAACACGAGTTAGACAAAACCGATGGATTGTTTCTAATAGTCGTAAAAGAATCCTCCTTAAGAAGGAAGATCTTCATTGCTGGTTGATGGACTGTCCTCCAAGACAATCGCAAAATGTGGATTCCTGTCCATGGGAACGGTCCCTGAAATACCTCCTGGGGAATTCCAGAATCAGAGAATAATCGCGAGTGCAGCGTGAAGTATTCTCAAATGCTGTGAGGAGCGCATCCATCTGCGAGGCGAATAAGAGCAGTTGGGAAAAACCGGCGTGCGTGCGTGCGTGGGAGGCGAGGTGAGTGTCAGCGACGAAAGAGGCGTCGGCGGCGCGGGGGGCGGGGGCGTGGGAGGGGCTCGCAGGGCTGGCGCTCGGCCGCCGCGCGGGGCTTAGCCCCTCACAATGGCGCTGCCATTGTCGCGGCGCGCGGATATTGCGTTGCGAACCCGGCCCACCCCGCTGCCGCCCCATCCCGCCTCTCCCCGCCCCGCCCCGCCCCTCTGCACCCTGCCCCGCCCCGCCTCGCTCCCCGCCGCGGGCCGCGATATTTGATTCCGGGGCTTTGAACCGCCGCGCCGCCCCCCTCTGGTTCTCCGCACCGCCGCCGCCGCCGCCCCCAGCGCCGCCACCTCCTGACATTGCCTGCGTGGATATTTAAGGACTCAATCTGACTGGCGATGGAACATGATCGGCTCAGAAATATCAAATATTACCAGGGACAGTACGTAATTTCGTGTTAAAGAAAACTTTGTTTTAAATTGAAAATTCAAATTGGTTATACTACTTATTTTTCATTGGTGATCTTACAGACTGGCGTTTGAAATGGTGTCTTCGAGTTTCGAAATATAAATGTTCGAAATTATAATGATATTCTTTGGAAGTTCATTGTCAACGTCTTATCTACTTTTGAAAATACTAAACGAATCTCATATTTTCGAGCCTAGTAATTTTTCAAAATTTTATTTCTTTTCTCCCTAAATTCAATCCTTAAATTGATATATCCGCTTCATGGTTACATGATTAGTTATTATCAAAATGTTCCTAAATTAATGTCTCAAAATTTTATGAATCTTTTGTAATAAAATGTGTCCGTACCACATATCATGTTAAATAGTGGCCTCTTAAAATCAAACCTTTTATTTCATTACAATCCTTGAGTTAGCCGCTTGTGATATTCATTTACTAATGTACATCGTCAGAAATGTCATTAAATTTAAATAGATTAATGTATTAATGTAAATAACCTTAATGTATTTGTACATTAGAAAAGGAGCTTAATATATCTACACATTAAGTTTAATCCTGAAATTAAAATCAGAGTGGATTTAATGTAGATGTTCTCTTTTTTCTCCTGCCTCTCATTATTCATTAATAGGCACCAGTCGATCAAGATTATTCACTCATTCCTTCCTCCCAGATGCGACCATAAAGCGTTTACTCTTGCATCCTAATATACATGTGTACATTAAATTTAGTGTGCGATCATAATGAATACTTTAATGTATTTTACTGTAAAGTAAAGCTCAAATATCTGGCAGTGTATTGTAAATGTCGGATACCGAGATAGTTTCCATGATCTTGGAAACACAAGAATAAAATGCTTGCGGATTCGGTGGTATAACGGTCAGCGTTCCGGATTGTTGTATCAGAATTTTCGGATTCAAACCCGATCGAAGCCGTGGATTTTTAAGGGCAAAAAAAAAAAAAATCCTTCGTACGGGGAAGTAAAGCTGGCTGTCCCGTGTAGTAGATTTGCTGCATGTAAAAAAAGATCCTCAAGCCTAAAAGAAGCCTCTGAGCGAAATTAAATCCGCCTGTTTCGTCGCCCAAGATAATACCTCCTTTCTCCGCTAGGTGGTGAAAGGAGCGTAGCAAAATTTGCGTGGTTAGATGGAAGAGCGGGCCTGATGGCTCGAGTCTCGCCACGTAAAATAAGGCATTAACTTAACTTAAATCTTCCTGGCCTTCCTGTGAGCGTGTCTTCTTCCCTGCAGAGACGCGGTGTTCGTGGCAGTGGCGAACCTGCTGACGGCCATCTTCGCCGGCTTCGGCGTGTTCTGCGTGCTGGGCGTGATGGCCAAGGAGACGGGCCAGGAGGTGAAGGACGTGGTGGACTCGGGGCCCGGCTTGGCCTTCATCGCCTACCCAGAGGCCATCTCCCGCATGCCTCTGCCGCAGCTCTGGGCCGTGCTGTTCTTCCTCATGCTGTTCGTGCTGGGCCTCGGCTCACAGGTGAGAGACTTGCACACGTTTGCGACCACTTGAAGAAAGGACAGGAATAAGTCGTTCTAACGTCAAGTTCATTCAAAGTAAAGTTTACTAATTTAATAGTCATTATTAACAATTTATATGTATTGATATTAATATTAACTCTTAATCCAAATAATAAAAAAAAACACTCTGAATTTAATGTTAGAGATGTTAATGTGTAATGAAAACATTTTTGAAGCATCAAATGAATATAAAGTCATCATATGAATACACCGACCTTAGGGTACATCACACACCGATCTTAGGGTTAATGACAAGCAAGGCCTCAAACAGAACATTCTGTCCTTTTGTTTCCATTTTGGTTCACCAGAGATGATGTCCAAAAAGTATTCTAATATTAATTTAAGAAATTTCATAGTTATTCAAAGACCTGATTCTTCATTCATTTTTGTTATTAATATAAAAATTAATCTAAAATACACACATTTCTTATATTTTCGAAATTTTGGCAATCATTTAATTTGGTTTTGGGGTCAAATTGTAATTTTCTTTTAATTGCTAATTTGGTGGTTTCAATAGCTAGCAAGAAAATTGGCTCAGTTCTTTACCTTTTAAAGTTTATGAAACCAAGTTTCACAACATGAACTCTTCAGTAGTTCCATAATGATTTTGTGACCGAAGAACGTTTGTTTTATGAGCCAACCAAAAGCGAAAAGTAAAAGTTATTTGAAAAATGCCACGTCTTCATTAGTTGTTCGGCTTGTGCATATTGCTGAATAACGATACTTCTCTTGAAATCTCCTGAAATCTCTGCAGTTTTTCTTTATCGCTTTAGTAATGAATGATGTCCAGATAATTAAACATTTTAGTCTCCTTAAAAGTATATTTGTCTGGTACTTCATCAACTTGGTTCAGAATATATTCACGGAAGTATGAATAATTATTTTCGACGAATCTACAACAACGCATTTTTGAGAGTCAATACCAAATACACATGCTTTTGGGACTAATCCTAGTTTGGAAAGGCGTCCCTTTCATATCCTCTCCGTTACTTCCGGTAGCACGCCAATAATGAACCCCCTCTCGACATTGTCAAACACAGAAGGGGGATTTCCCGCCTGTATCCAACCACAGTATCATATGCACCAGCTACTACATAATCGGCACATGAAAGGGAAAGGGACTACAATGCTCCATACTTGCTCACCAGAACAAGGCACGATTTCAATGCGGGAGATCATTAGAAACAGAAAGCGCTCGTTGTTTTTGTGATTGTGTATTTCTGCTTTACTGCCTTCGTAATATCCAATTACATTACGATGTTAACAAAAGTTTTGAGAGTAGTACGTATTGTTTTTAAAACGATTTATTTTGAAACAATATCCAAGTCTAGAATTTTATTTTAATATAAGTTTGCGTTCACCATCTAAACAAGAAGTATTTTTAAAGTAGTATGAATACTGACTCAGTTATAATTGTATATTGAAGATTAAAAACAAAATTTATCTCCCGTAAGACAAATTTGCGGGATTTAATATATATCTAAATAAAACGTACATCTCGTAAGTATTTCAAGTGTTTTTATATCTATAGGGTAAGTGCTTTGAGACGTAAATAAAATGTATTATTAACCATTTATTTCCGGTTTTGCTCCTGTGTGTTAACTTTCCCCGGCATTTAAGTTATACTAGAAATGCGAAGTGGATATGTTAGTGAATGGCATGCAAATTGAAATCTAGCGTCTAATTATTTTAGTATATTGTGTTCTTGTTTTTGTACTAAAGTAATTACCCATTTAACCTTATGTATATTTTCATGTAAATCCTCGAATCGAATTTTGCCACGAAGTGTATGCACAGTTTACATCTTTTACTTTCAGAGAAATCAAATTAAGTAGTTTCCAACCTTCTTGCAAAACGATTCAAAATTTCTGGGAATAATTTTCGTACACACGGTACCGCCATTCTCCAAGTCCCTCTCGACTTTTTTATGAATCACAGAGTTTTGGCACTCGGCGTTCCTAAGATTTAATGAATGTTTCCGCATGGCTTGTTCGAAATTGCGTGACCACTTCATCTGCATAGAACTGAAATTTCATTCTTTATTTTTATGAATTGAAAACCAAGCAGACTTGCCCTATTTAATTGTAAGAATGTACATCAAAAATGTTATTAGAATTGTATTGTTTTCATTAAAATCGCAGAAATGAATAGAAAAGTTACAGATTTTAAAAAATCCGTTCTGTAAACTCATTGATAGATATGAATTTTTTATGAATATTTATTGATATACATATTGTTTGGGTCAACTGCCTTGCGGTAAGTGTTTTATTATACTATATTACTTTCATTATATACAGAAAAAATAATAAAAAATGCAGAATATAAAAAATAGATGTTATTTATACGTCTTCATCAGCTCTGCGATGATAAATTTATGAATGCATGTCAGAAACGTTTGATTATGAATAATGAAATATAATTGTCTTACTTGCTTACAAATGTCGCAAAATAAAAGGAAAATAATGTGAATCGATATCTCAAAAGAATCACTCAACCACCATTCTTAGAAATGCCAGTTACGGAAGTTGAATCAGAAAAAAATAATTAAAAATCGAAGAAACGCTCTAGGAGCAAATTAGTAAAGTCCCCCTCAAGACTATGCTGAATCGATCAAAACAACAAACAATTGCCAATACGCTTTCTCCAGGCTTCGAATCTTTCGCGCCAGAAAGGGAGGGGACCACCGCCCCCTCACCGCGATCAGAAAAGGTACACGCGCGCGAGAACGCCTACCCGCTTTCCCTCTCCTTGTGGCAGGCTCAATGCAACAGCACAGGGGCATTGTAGGAGTTCCTTGGTAGCAGTTGTTTACAACTTTTATTGTCGAATTGCAATTATGCCAAATTTTATTACTAGGGGAGAGTTAGGTTAACTGGTCCACTTTTTTAAAATCCGCTTTAAAATATTATTTACTTGACCTATACACGTGAAATTTCCCATGAGCTTTCAGTGAGGCTTTCTCCTTATATTGTGGGAACAAACATCATCATTGTACCAACAGTTGTTGTTAAATATGGAATGTTTTATACATTTGCAATAGGACCAGTTAACCTCACCGGTAAGGTTAAGTGGTTCAGAAATTGAAATAAATTGTGAAAATAACATTGACGTTTTACTGCAAAAATTCTTCTTCACATTAACACAACATTGTTCTACACATAAATGGAGAAAATGCTTAGCGAAGATTGTACTCTTCCAAATTCACGTTAAAATAAATCATGTCTTTAATTATTGCCCTGCCATTATTCAGATAGCATGGAAACTTTGTAAAAATATCTACTATTGAAACAAAAGCATTTTGGTTGGTCCGGGAGAGATAGATCATGACATCAACTAATGTCCCCGTTAATTGCGAATCTGAAATAATAATTTCGAAAAAATAAAAGGGGTAACTGGACCGGTCCACTTAACCTAACGTCCCGGCGGTCCAGATAACCCCACAGCGCACATTTTCTTTATATGCCCAAAAAATACAAGCCGCGACGTATTATTAAAAACAAAACACATTATTATAAAGCAGAAATACTAACAATACAATAGTGTGAATATTTTTCTTGTACTAGTTATTCAATGGCAATAAAATTGCAAATCAGATGAGTGGTAGAAAATACTTCTGACCTTTCAGAAAAAAATGCCTCACTGTACTCAACAATGAAGGCCTCCAACTTATGAAGGTGGCTTAGATTATCAGCCCTGTCATTCTACGAATGCCATCCAGTGGAAAAAGCAGGAATCATTTCCTACCAACATTTAAAAGCATGGACTACTTAACCTAACCGGTCCAGTTAATCTAACTCCCCCTATTTATTACTATAACCCTCCAAGGAGCCATCCGTTGGTTATATTTTATATGAAGAAATTTTTCTCTATTAAAGGCAGTGGCGGACGGCGTGTTCAAAGCTTGGGGACCCCAGACACATTGAGGCTTGCAATCGTAATGTGAAATTGAAAATCAATGACTTTTCGTTTCTGGTAAACTATTACTGTCGACATTCCAAATAAAATAATTAGATTTCATATTTCTCTTCTTTTAGGATCACTTATCCGCGAAAACGGTACTTCCAATAAAGATGTTTTTTGTGCCCACTGAAATACTGGCTCTGCCACACAATGAATCCATCGCAACCACATAGCACCCACTGTCTATGACCGCAACTCACCTTCACAGGAGGAGGCCAGACGCGCGAGAGCCTCCGTACCAAACCAACTCCAAAGCTGCACAAAAGAAAACTAATATTTTCTTATTGGTTGAGGGACGTTGTCACGGCAACAGGGGAGGCGCGCGTCAGATTGGGCCGCCGGTATCCTACAAGCACAAGCGGTAGTACTTGGTGGTGGTAGTTACGTATAAAGCATAGAACTTCATGGCTCCATCTACAATTGTAACGCTATGTTGTAGCAAGAGAAACGACTTCTTTCAAATGCTTTCTCGCCAGCCGTAAAGATTTCTGTCAATTTTAGACAAAGTCAGTTCTAACAATCGTTAAGTTAAAAAAATATGTATATTTCAGTGTTGTTAATTTTGTAGTGAGACCTGGCCTTTCTTCCTCCTCTGAAAATCCGCCACAGATTAAAGGTAATGGAATCGTTTATCTCACCTGCACGTTCGCCACCAACGTCGCTGCAGACCGACCGCCGCGTGCTTCGAACCCTGAACCCTCCACGCCGGAAGGGGGCGGGGCCGCCCCTCCGTAATGACGAGCGCACGTGCACGCGCGGGAAACGCCCAGCCGCATCTCTTTCCATGCAGCACGCTCCGCAGCGCCCGGCGCTCAATGGCAGCTTCCGCCCTTGCCAACTGTTAACACTTGCGGAGGTCAATATTGTCAGGGAAGCAATCACGGATGGCACCCCTGCGCTCGACGCTTGTTATTGTTTTCGCGCCGGCTGCAGCGGGGCTTCTCGCGAAAGAGGGAAGCGTGTTCGGAGTCGCGTGTCCAAGGTACGCTCTGGTACACGCCGCAGAAATCAATAATCGCACATCACACATTCTCCTTGTTAGCCAGAGAATCATCGTCATACTATTTAATCTATTCGGTTGTTGTAGGTAGTTGTATGCGTAGATATAGTGATTAACGAACATGATTTTCTTGATCGACCTCAGCATAACGATTTGAAATTTTCGTGATCTGGAAAGCAGCATATAACCTTCAAGCATGAAAACAGTATATGATGCTTGGTTGCCAGTTTAATAAAATATTGTAAATTTGTGTAAATAACAGTGAATGGTACATATAAGGTCCTCAAAATAAATACTTTCTGGCTAGATTTGTTGAGTTATTGATTTTATAGTTAGACTAATTTTATAGTTAGGAAGACCTAACAATATCATTAACTTCATTTCAATTATCTATCATCCAACTATCGCTAAAGTTTGTTTAAATGGTCGGGTACTCATGATAACTGCTACTACGAGAATCGATGAAGGTATAACACAGGACACATGCGCTGTTAATATGTGCGTGTTCCGCTCGTGGTTCAAAGTAATTCAGGAGCGGGAATGTAATTTCCGTGTTAATTATTAGCGAGACAAGGCTCGCTGCTGTCGACCTACCTGTCACTGGCCGGACTTTGCTGCGTACGTTAGTCCATGGTGTAAGGTTCGTGTACATATAGTACTTACGTGTCTTTTATGAATTTCAAATTGGGGTATTAACTTTGGGCTAAACTTGTTTGACGTTTCTGATGACAGAACTGTGTTGGTAAACAAAACGATGATTAAAAAAATGTGCATTCCGACACTTGAAAAAAGAGATAACTGTTCTGAGTTTTTATTTTGATCGCATTATGGACTCAGAAGTTGCACTGACGACTGGAAAGAAAACAGATGACATTGCTGATTTTTCAAAGAATAAGTGTGATGAAGGGCAAATAATTACCACACGTAATTCTAGACATTTTATTTTGATCGCATTATGGACTCAGAAGTTGCACTGACGACTGGAAAGAAAACAGATGACATTGCTGATTTTTCAAAGAATAAGTGTGGATGAAGGGCAAATAATTACCACACGTAATTCTAGACATTATTTTGATCGCATTATGGACTCAAAAGTTGCACTGACGACTTGAAAGAAAACAGATGACATTGCTGATTTTTCAAAGAATAAGTGTTGATGAAGGGCAAATAATTACCACACGTAATTACAGACATTATTTTCTTTACAAATAGAGAAATTGTTTACGTTATTTTCTCATCTTGCACTTTTATGGATGGGCAGTTGTTTCAATTACTTTTGCATGACTATTTGGGAACTCCGTACCGTTCATCAAAGTGGAGAAATATCATGGAGAAAGGATTAGTCATTGACGGCGTTGCATCAACAAATATGCACAGCAACTTAAAGGATAGGACAATATTTATTTGAGAAAAAAAACGTTAACCTATCAGTGTCTCCACTTGAAAAAGTTATAAAATAGGCGCAAATTCACATTGTAAAAAGCTTTATTCTTCCTGACAGAAATCAAACTTGTCTTTTCGGTTTACGCACAGTTGGGAAGGAATTCGATATTGGAATTAAAACGGTGATTTTCGGTTTTCTTTAACATTCATTGACTTCAAATTATAAAACAGTTTGTGAAATAAGGAATCAAAGGATAATGTTAACTTGGCTTGACATTTGAAAATTGACTTCTAAATTTGACAACCCTGTCCCCTGTGGAGGAGTGTGTTGAGTGGTGGGTGGGGCAGTTCGCAGGCATCGAGGCGATGAGCGCGGCCGTGCTGGACGTGTGGCCGGCGCTGCGTCGCAATAAGCCGCTCGTGACGGGGTGCGTCTGCTGGTCGTGCTTCGTGTTCGCGCTGCCCATGTGCTTCCAGAGCGGCGTCTACATCTTCACCATGCTCGACTGGCACACCGCCTACTGGGCCATCTTCCTCTTGGGCTTCACGGAGGTCGCCGTCGTCGCCTATGTTTACGGTGAGTGGCGTTTGCCTTATTGATTGATTGATTTGTTCGTGTTTCCGGGCGCGTCAACTGCTTTGGTCATTAGTCCCGTGAGTGTAGTGCATGTTTTTCTCGGGAGATGGCGGTGATCTTCCCCCGCTGGATGGCGATATCCGGAGACGACCTACCGTCGGCTAGTGGGGTTTCCCCCTAACCAGGACTCTCCCACCAGCGGGGCACCGCTCCAGCCGGGAGAAGCTCTAAGCTCCCGACCGGTGTATACTGTATATGTGGTAGTGCATGTTAGTGTAAGTGTGTGTGTAAGGGGAGAAGATACGCCAAGGAAGAAGAAGGAAAGATCGCGTC
Source organism: Teleogryllus occipitalis (assembly GCA_011170035.1). Taxonomy (NCBI): domain Eukaryota; kingdom Metazoa; phylum Arthropoda; class Insecta; order Orthoptera; family Gryllidae; genus Teleogryllus; species Teleogryllus occipitalis. Next base: position 134,806 of record BLKR01001538.1, read on the forward strand.
GTGGCCCGTTTGTTAGGGTACTGCTCCGACATTCGCTTGGTGTTAATCGGAGAAACCACGGAAATCTACCGATCAGAGCAGCCGGCCGCTAGAATTGCGTTTGCCTTATTCATTCGGCGTTGACGACTTCTCCTCCCTCTTTATTTTCTTTTGTTTTTTCGTTCCTAGCTTTTCATATTTTCCTTTCCTGTTTTTGCGCAATGACAATGTCGTAAATTAATGCAGTTTATTGGAGGCGCGATCATTTCTAGTTTAATATTTGACTAAAGAGTTGAATGAAGTGTGTTATTAGACAAAGATAATTCTTTAAATTGATAATAATTATCAATTGATGAATATGACGATTGATAATAAATATCTATCATCATAACTAATGATAATTGATTAGTAACTGCATTCAACTCTTTAGTTAAAAATTAAACTAGAATGATTCAATAAAATTATGTTATTGAATTGATAACTTCTAGTTAATACATAATATAGGTAATCTAGTTTTAATATAACTATTAGCAATTTCCTGTTAGCGTTTATTTATTCTATTTATATCCTAACTTAATGGTTATAAAAATGATTTTTTTAAGATTTGGTTGAGAATTTCAGTGTTTTACATGCGAATTGTCCCATTTACTATTGGTAATTGTAAGGAAAAGGAAAATATGGCCTACTGGTTTTGAAACTCGTACAAACATTGAAAAAGATGATATCAATCAGCAAAAAATCGTATAATAAACTTATTTCTGTGGTAAAATTTTGAGACATACTTTTCTAAAGGACGTATTTTGGTTAACTAGAAATTAAAATTGTAAACCCCTCGAATAAACTGAATAATTTGTAATTTAATTGCACGCACAACTAATACAATAACGTACCAAGAAATTATTTACTTTCAGGAAATGTTACGTAGTTAAAATACAAATTTTCAACGACAAACACCTTAGTTGCTCACAAAACCATGCATATTTTAACTGTTTAAGGTAAAGTACTTGGCAAAGAAGTGGACGCTTACATGCCGCGTGGCAGCCATACACAACCCGCAAATTGCAAATCGATACTTTTTGCCGGCGTTATGTAAAATAATCGTGTTCACGCTACCCCACTTCGGAGGTGACTTGCTGACACATGAGAAACTGCACGCAAGTCTCGAGCGTAGAGCAGTATACTGTGGCACATTGCCTTAGAAAAAGGAAATTGTTTTTTATTTATTTTGTATTTTTTATATATGGAAACGTTCGAGTGCATAAGGATGCATTAAATATGTGAGTTAACGGGTGTATGATGGCATACGCACAGGTCTTTAACAAAGAATCCGGGAATTCATCTAAACCGGACGAATATTTATTTTTTAGTTTACCAATTATTTTGAGAATTTCATAGGAAGAAGTTTCGGAAAAGAACATCGTGTCTAAAATTTTGGGTGAACAGTCTATTATTGAATTTTGTGGCTGAAGACCCTTAGTGAGATCGGCAGCAATTCTCGAAAAGTAGTGGTTAAAGAGACTAGCCACGATTGCCGGATCGTTCACATTTATATCGGTATATTTTAAAACAACATTATCTACAAGGTTTCTAGTTGATTTGGTCGTATTTTTTATTATATTCCACATTGCTTTTGTTTTGTTATTTGAGTTCAAAATATCATGATGGTTTTTCATGATTTTAGCCTGCCTTATGACTTTTCTTAACAATGATTTGTATTTTTTAAAGTAGATGAGGAAATCTTGAGATACGTTATGACGTTTAGAAATGAAAGAAAGAATTTGCTTGTTTTCACAAGATGTCCTAATCCCATGTGTTATCCAAGAATTGCTTTCCCGTGAAGTATTTAATTTTCTTTTTTGAAGAGGAAAGCAAGTGTTAAAATGAAATGAAAGAGTTGAAAAAAAGGAATTATATTTGTTGTTTGTATCAACTGTATTATAAACCACTTCCCATGACTCCTGCATCAAGTAATCAATGAATAATTTTATTTTACTTTTAGTAAACAATCTAGTCATACGTGTATTATTTATTGTGTCAGTGTTCGCATTTCTTATAATGGTAAGATTTTGTGCATCGTGGTCACTGTATCCTACATCTTTTGTTTCAACTTCATATCGAATAGTAGTTTTGTTAATTATAATGTGATCAATTGCCTTCATCGAATTTTGTGTGATCCATGTAGGTACATTAATTTTAATGTCTAAATTGAAGGAATTAATTAAATTGAGAAACTTTTCTTTCTCGCAAGAATCGACCAGAAAATCAATGTTAAAATCTCCGCATACAACGATGCTGTTTGCCCGATGACTTGTAGATAGTTTGATTTTAAAAAGTTGGTTGAATGTCGCTTTGTTACGTAAATATTAGCTTTTGTAATACGGTTGGAGTCAGTTTTGCTGAAAGGTATTATTGTCGCTTCGTATTAAACGTTAAGCCATTTCATTGTTTATAAAACTAAACTCGTTCTTGTACATCAACGGTTTGTAATGTTAATGTATTGTATTAGTGACCATTCATACAGTTAAGTTTAAAACAATTTCTTTAGAGTAATATTTAGTTCCAAAAACGTTTTAAACGTATTTTCTTCTTTAATATTGCAAACACATCGACGGATGGTCTGAAGTTACTTCTGCCTTGTGAAGCCAAAGCATTAGTCTACTACGAGAACTCGAAATTCGTATCTTTTCCGTCACCTGCTTCAGTAGAGGATTTGATAGTACGCTCGCGAAATTTCGGAAGGCAGATTATGAAGTCTGCATTTCACACTTTCGACGATCGCGACGCGTTTTCTGGGAAACAGCTGTAACTCGCGGGGAGTATGGAACCCCATTCTCGGGCGGCGTGTGTTGGAGTCGAGAAGTGGTTCCCGGAAGTTCAGTCTCGCCGCGCTGTCCGAGTCGCACGCGTTCGCCGAACCTTCGCGCCCCCCCCCCCCGGCCGCAACCACCGCCGCCACACCGCGAGAGAGAGAATTTCCGACGACTTCGTTCCCAGGAACCTCGCAGTAATCTTCCTCGGAATCCGGAGGGCAATGCAAATGCGAACTGTACGCAGGCGTCAAAACGACGTAGAGCTGTGAATGCCAAATACTCCTTGAACGGGATATTGGGATTTCGAGTAGTGAGGCAAGTTTCGTTATCTTTTTGACGTTAGTTGAAATAATGAATGAATGTCTTATTTTACGTGGCGAGACCCAGGCCATGAGGCCTGCTCTTCCGTCTGACCACACAAATTTCGTTACGCTTCTTTCATCTACTAAGGGGAGAAAGAATGTATTACTTGGGCGACGAAACGGGCAATTTGAATTTAGCTCAGAGGCTTCATTTAGGCTTGAGGATCTTTTACATGCAGTAAATCTACTAACATGGGACAGCCGGCTTTACTTCCCCTCCGAAGGAAGGCGTACGAAGGATTTTTTCGCCCTTAATAATCCGAAATAATGCGTTTATTGTAACTTCGAATTGCATGTGGTACGTTGAAACTCTTCAGTCACTTAATATTTGATTTCTTTGAAATTGATGACGTGTTCGAGGTGGAGGTGTGCTCACTAATATATGGGGTCTTCAGAACACACGTGCATATGCAGACGTATGCGAGGTAGGAGGAGGCTTCAACTGAGAGGATTCTAGGCATGAACCAAAAACATACGTATTTTTCTATGGGGTTCTATGGCGTTAGGTAGAGATGTTACTCTATGAACTGTCCTCAAAACTTCATTCTTTTCTATTTCACATAATTCTTTATTGGTAAGTAATAACTTGATTATTCCGTGAATTAAAATGAGTCGTTACAGAATTTTCTGATAGGGTCTGAATTTTCTGAACTTTGTCAAAACGTATACTATAACCAACATAAAACACATTTATAAGTACAATACATTTTTCTCAATTGTAATTACAAACATTATTAAAGATGTTTGCTCCTTGGTACTTGAAGCAGTTATGATCTTTTGATTTTCTTGTAGATGAAATTTTGAATTTCTCTGAAGGGTTTTTCCTTTTTTCTTTTTTTTCTCTTACATGTCATTGGGTTTACTTAATTATTTCAATATCAATTATAAACGCCTCAGCGATGGAGTTTCTGAACCGTATGCTTATTCTGACATTTTTTACCTTGATTGTGGAGAATATGCATTGTTCTTTATTTGCATCGAAAAGAATTGAAAGAAAATAATTATTATAGTGTGTGTTATTTTGCTGTAAGATGAGGAAGTTACATATATCCACAAGTGAGAATCAAGCTAAACTTTCCAAAACGTTAGATGGCATATACTGAAAAGTTTCATCGCAATTATTTATTTATTACCTACATTCACGACGTCTTTGTTAATATTATGAATAATTCTTGTTTTGTAAGCCTCAAAAGCAAAAGAAAAAGTCAAAAAGTACTAGTGAGACATGCTGTCTTTCGTACAGCTTGAACCTAGATAAAAATTAATGGAATGGTAGGAATGAAGATCTTGGATGTACGTCTAAAAATGGACTTTTTTTACAAGGAAATATGCAGAAACCCCACATTATTTAATCCACCTTCATTAAGTGATGGTTAACCGATGAAGTAAGTTATTTGGTAGCATAATCCACGTTATTAAATCGCCAAGTCAGGAGTGCGTATTAAAGCCTACCAATGTATAAAACTGTCATCCCGCAAACTCTATATTCACCAAACGTTGATCTGCAGGAATCCCGAAAGCGCTGAATTGGCACTCCACGCCGGAAGGGTTTTCGATCGGGTTTTTCGTCCAGTTTCGATCAGGATTTTCGTCCAATTTTCCTGATCCATTGAGCAAATGCTGAGATGGCCCCTTGTTTTGCTTCTGGACATAAATGTAACTTCATTATCTGTGCACGTCTTCTAGAATTCAGTGGGAAATATAGTTATTCAAATTATCGTTTCCATGTTGTCGCGGCAGGAAGTATTATTCCTTGACGAAGGACATCATGGATAAGATCACAAAATTTATTGCTTATTTATCCTTGAAAATATATTCTATTACATGGGAGCGTTTTTTTAAATTCAAAATTCAAGTAGTATATGACTTAAGTGTAGGGATCACATAATTTTGAAAATGTGCACAGAATTCACTTCTCCTCATAGCACGTCATACGCAGTTTTAACTGGTTTTTTTATGTAAAATAAATAAATAAAAATAAATAAAGGGCCCTCGCCTCAGGCTGCAGCAACGAGCGCTCGTCACGGCCGCCTGCGGCCTCCAACGCTCCTCTGCTCGTTACCACTAACGCCACTACGCGTCCACACGCGGGCTCCGATTAGTGTGATAGTGGACGCGGGAGTTTTAGCACCACGCGTAAGGTAGCGACGTTATGCACTAACAGTCACGTGACGGACCTTGAAGTCAACGTCTTATCTTAGGCCTAAGGTACGACCTTATACCTTCATAAATAGTGCACGCCTACAGGAGTCTCTACGGTCACCTTACAAGCGGCAAAATGGCCGCCTAAAAACAGGAAACGTTGGGGATTTTTCCATCTCTGACAAACCGATTCTTGAATGTGAGGCAAATACAATTATTCCTCACTAACTCCACAACGCTGGTAAGAACTAACAGGAAATATTGGAGAAGTGATAGGAAAGAAATTCGTCGAAAATATTTCCTACGTTTTCAAGAACAGTCGATTCAAAATTCCAGAGTGTGTACTCATCGTAGAGGGCAACAAAATCTAAAACTCTGAACACAATGTACATTTATTATACTCTTGTCTCGTATAGTGGTTTAAAATTCTCATCGCTAGCCTAGACTCTCTGATATATTAGCAAATTCTTTTTTCAACGCTTGAAATGTTTTTTTTCTTATAGTGCATAACGCAATGTCTCAATTGCTAAAACTCTTCTGAACGTTGTTCATTATGACCATATAAAGTCATTAGTCACGTGATCAATAGAGGTTAAGGATGTCTCCTTACGCCTGGCGCTAAAACTCCTTATTATGGCGCGACGATTGCGTTGCGATTAACAAAAGAATGCCTAAAATCTTGACTACGAAAACCAGGATTAACAGAGAAATGTCATAAAAGGCAGGGAATCCGAAGATGATGACGATTCAAGCAGAAGGGCATGTATGAGTGTTTGCGAACATGCATCCTGTATTCATTGACATTCGTCTAACTCCGCCGAGAATTAGAAATGCTTTGAGCCAATGACAATCACGAATCTTGCAGTGAGTTACTGTATTGTTGAGCAATTTGAACTTGTCCGCGTTTGATAATTTTAAGAGGAGCAGTTGTATATTTCATTTGGCGTAATATGCTTGATATTGTGGCGTCATGGGGTTGCAATTGAAACACAGACGAGAGTGGGTTTAAATAATTGAAGGTTTATTGCTAAGTTCCACCACCTTATTATACAATTATTTAATTTACTAAATCCCACTAAACGGCGTAATCTTTCGCTGCGGCTACCACACCTCTACACTCGAATCTCACTGCATTCCAAGGCGTGAAGCGCCGCAACCTACTACCAACTCGTCCGCCAGGCCTGCACTGTCCGTACGGCAGCTCATTTGCCCGATTCGCTTCGCCCAGCTCGCGGCCCGTGCCCCACCCGAACTGGCCCGTCTGCCGTCCGCACTCCCGCTGCGTCTAGGAACCTAGAGAAAGTTTTCGAGTCGCTGGGGCCGACGCTGGCCCCCCCCCCCCCCCCCCCCCACGCTGCCTCCTCGGACTTTCCACCGACGTCACACCCGCTCCTATACAACGGCTACGCGTGGCGCCTTAGCGTCGCCTATGCCACGCGGCCGTTCGTTGCAAATACGTTTGTGCACGACGCTACAATATATCTGGTGGTAAAGGACGTTTTCCATAACCGTTATTTGTAATAATGTGGGGGAAATGTTTTGACAAAAATACCGACAGGCGACGGCTGAGAGCGAGTGTTTATTACATGCTCTATATTTTCGGACAAAATATTCGTATTACAGAGTGATTTTCGTTTTGCCTTTCTGCCACCTGGCTTTGTGGTCCATTGACACTGCGCTTTGTGTGTTACCCGAAAACTGACACTCTCAGCCTCTCGTGGGTGGCGAACAGAGGAAATTTACTCTCTGGTTTCAAATAAAACCTACGGTTTATTTGAACTTACAGAAAATTCAATAGTAGAATTTACGGAACTCTCAATGTATTTAAAGTTATTCTAAAAGAGGTAAAATGATACAAAGGTTTCCGCCGTATGTAAAACAAAAAGGAGCGCCATCTTTGCCCCTGTTTTTTTCTTCCATCCAGTTCTCAAAACGTGTTGGCTATTCTGTATATCTTTTCCATACTACCGTCATACGGATACGAAAATACAGTATCTTCCCTCTATACTGCGGTCTTGTCACTTTCGTCCCTATTCAACTGTAAGCGTTGTCTGTCCCTATTCCTCTTCGCCGTCCAAGCATCGCGTCCACCGCAGGGCGACACAAGCGCTTGCGGTGGCGGAGGGGGGGAGAACGCGCTGCGAGGTGCGTGTGTCGACGGGGCGGGGCGGGGCGGGGGCTGCGGAAATGAGTCCGCGAGAAAGAGGACGGAAAAATCCGCGCGTTGGTTACGGCGAGGGCCGCGATGACGAGCCGGCAGCACGTGAGAGGCCGTCGAGTGAGGAAGCGCGGGTGGCGGAATTGAATGGGGCGCTTCGCCGGGCGAAGTGGGGGGAGAGGGACGGAGAGGGGAGGGGGGAGCGTAGCTAAGGAGGGAGGGACGGGATGGGCCTGAGCGGTGCTAGTCGGAGCGGAGTGGGAGGGGCGGGGAGGGGCCGAGAGGGGCAGGGTGGGCGGGGAAGGGCTGGGTGGGGCGGGGAGGGACTGGGAGGGGCGGGGAGGGGCTGGGAGGTGCGGGGAGTGGCAGGGAGGGGCGGAGAGGGGTGGGGAGTGGCGGGAAGGGGCGGGGAGGGCGGGGAAGGGAGGGGAGGGAGGGGGAGGGGAGAGGAGGGGGCGGGGAGGGGGCGGGGAGGGGGCGGGGAAGGGCTGGGTGGGGCGGGGCGGTCCGGCGAATGGGGTATCGCGAGGGAGGCTGGACCTGCTGGAGGGGCGCGTCAAGTGAAGAGTGACAAGCCAGGAGTGCTGCCGAGATTGCTGTGGCGCCCGCGACAGGTGGCGAGACCATCAAACGACGAGGGCTGCGAGGGGACGTTACAACAAGCACGAGGCTCTCCTGACAGCGGGAGGCTGCATGTTGCGACGGCTGCGGGAGTTCGGGGCGTCTGGAAAGGGAGCAACAAGTGACTGACGTAATGTTTCATTATCTGGAAAGGAGTGTGTTCGTTGGAAAGTTACCGGGGCTGAGAAAGAATTGATTATAGAGGCAAAGATTGTCAGGGGCGGCCGAGGTAGAGTTCGATTGATAGGATCGGTGGATGGCGTACGAACAAGCGTAACAAACGTGAGTGAACGTCCGTGACACGTTTTAATTTTTACATGTATTATGCGTTGTAGAAGGGTTTATTTTAGACGTGGTTCATTACGCATTGAAGCGATGTTATATTACATTCTTTGTGCTTTGATTCAACGTACAGATGTTTGAATCATTACATGAACTCCATTTTCGCAAGCACGTCACTCTTGGCAGTGAATCTAGCATCTCGTTGAAGCCGTCTACGCATTTGAATCTTCAACGCTGAAAGAATACTCTATCAATGCTCCATTGCTGTAAATGATCCTCCAAGTCTTCAGTATTTCCAGGAATTCCTAAGATTTGTTCTCGTCTTCGTTCTTTTTTATTTTCTGGCCATTACACCAACGACGCATTAAGCGGTACGTTTCATCCGAAGTTACAAGAAATCATTGCGTCAAGGTGATGAGATGGAGACAGTCGCGACTTGAGGGTGTGAAAATCGCGCGTTCGATTTGGCGATCATTTGAGAAGTTCTTTCATAAGGGAGAGTGAGAGTTTCCCTCGAAAAATTGCAGTTCTGATTTTGGATGATCCATTTCAATATTCTCGTTTGCAGTTCCACTCCGAGACTCAACAAAGCAGGAAACAGAACCGCAGGGTGCTTAATTCTTTTGCGATAAAACGTGAACAGCGCATTGACGTCTTCGAATAGCGTTGTGCGTCATACGTTTGCAGGCAGCCGGGCGCAAGGCGCACAAGAATGATTGAATTTTAATTCAAGTTGATAAAAGTGAACTGATATCGTTCTTTATAACCAAAGTCCGTCAGTGATTAACGTATCTACAATGCAAATCTGTTTTCGGTGTATCCACACGAGAGTTTAGTTCACGTTGAGAGTTTTGAAAGGTGATTATCAGAGAAGTTTGCTCTTGATAATGCTTATAGTGTGTAATATCATTGAATACACGTTTCTGTACGCTTGAAAAGTTGAATGGACAATACAAGGATAAATTTTATTCGTTTAAATTTGCCTGTGCTTCGATAAGTAAGCATGAAATGCGTTATATGCAAAAGAGAGTCATGTCCAAATGCCATGTATCTTTCCACGAAGTCAAGCTGGAGCGATTTCATGACAAGTAGACCTATGCGCATGCATGGGCGTGTGTTACATTGCGTAAATTGAACTTAAATGCAATTCCAATCCGTTTGCTGTTGTTTTGTGACATACTGAAAACCAACGACCATGTAAAGGGAAAAATAGTTGTAGTTTTAATAATTAAATATGTGGTTTTAATAATTAAAACTCATTATAACTTGTAATTATTACTCGTTATGGAACGGATTTGATTTTAATTTAGTGTATAAACGGTCGAAATGGAAAGAGAATTAACAAAATCTACGTAGGAAGCAAAATATGACTATATGAAGTAACGCATAAATTAAATGTAACGACTGGTGGTGTTGCAACAGCTCATTCCATCTTGCATTATTCCTAACTTTTTCTAATTTCGAAAATTCACGTAATTCAACAAAATTAGGCCTACGCCAATTTCAAGCGTCCTTTTCTCTATCCTTAAAAAATAAAGAAAAAAATTGAAGTGTTTTTGAGGAAATATTTTTTAAAAAAATTGCATTAACTTCAGAAATTACGCGAAAAATACTAGGCTTTTCATAAATTTCTACAAGACCTTTATTAAAGATCTAATTTTTTAGAACAGATTTTGCTTAAGACAAAAAATTTTAAGTTCAATATTGTGTGTTTTTACATTTTTTTTGCAATTTTCGAAAATGTAGAGAGTTTCCTAGAAATAGAACTAGTACTATTTTTTTACCATTCTTTGATACATATGAGGAGAAAATTTAAAGAAAAAATTGATTCAGTTTTGAGAAAATTATTGTTTAAAAGTGTTAAAACATTGTTTGTATTTCAAGCAAAATAACTAAAAATTACCCATATTTTCGAAAAATTGTACATTGCATTTTTGCGAGGTATGTCTGTGAATAATATTTATTACGAATAAAATCTCTGGTCTTCAATACTGTAGTTGTAGGAAGAAAATGCGATATTTTGCCATTTTCGAAAATAAGGGATTTCAACGAAAATGAGATTTGCACAATTGTGTTTATTATTAAAGGTTGCATCAACATCTAGGTCATTAGCGACCATATTAAAGTTAACGTTATGGTAACTATGAGGACGAAATGATAGGGGTGAAACGACGAACACAAATATAACCGTGCCTGACGCGGGACTTGAACTCGGTCCGAGATCACTTCGACACTACTACCTTAGCGATCTCGGCCACACGATTGATATCTGCACCTTTCTTTGAAGTATTCTTTATGCTATTCGAGGATAAAGTTTAATGAAACATTTGAAGCCATTTTTGAGAATAGAAATTGAATATGTTGAGGCTTCATGAACAATACCCTCAAAAATCAAAATATCAATTTCAAACTCCCAAAGCCTCAAGTTCGTTCAAATCGATCGGGGAATATCAATTTTGGAGAAAATCGACTTATCGGTTTAGGGCACTAGCGTTGACCATAGATGGACGGACTGACGGACGGCAGATGGACAGAGGTTTTGCCGTCAATCGATAAACATGCAAACATGGACCCGCAAAATATGGATTCTAACTACACAACGTGTTAGTGCGAGTAATATATATATATATATATATATATATATATATATATATATATATATATATATAAAAGATAAGTATATATAAGAGCGGTTAACGCCAACACCGTGTGACCGATCTCCATGAAAGGTAGCACATTTCCGCGTGTTTTTTTTTCACCCGGAAAGTTGATGTGCTGTTCATTTTGTTGTAAATCCACTAGATGGCGCTGTAGAACAAAACGAAATATCCATGTCAAATGCAACCCGCAACACCCGGCGGTATTTTTGAATCTATATCATTAAATAACTTCTATACGAAGGGTTCTAGGGAATTATAAACTAATATTTTGAGGCTGTAGGCATTAAAGAAATATTTCTCACACCGTAATCTATTTATAAACATTCTATTAATTTTTTGCTGGTCCGGCGCTTCTCGATATTACCTTATCTGCTCAGAAACGTGCAGAATCTGCAACTAAATGTGAATGAGAGGGGCAGAGAGGCAGAGACGAAGACAGACACACACACAGAGTCAGACAGACTGAGACCGGGCCAGGTAGAGACGGTGTGTGTGTGTGTGTGTGTGTGAGAGAGAGAGAGAGAGAGAGAGAGAGAGAGAGAGAGAGAGAGACGGGGAGAGAGAAAGGGAGAGGGAAGGAGAAAGAAGAAGATGAAGGGCAGAATAACGTCTGCTGGGTTCCGCTAGTTTACTGTATATACGAACAATACTTATCAACTCTTTTAATACCAGGGCAATAAGTTTTCCAGTTGAAACTTTACATTTTTCGGGCGCGCGGTTACAATACTTTTTCTTTTTCCAAATAACGACGGGAAAGTAGGAAAGTATTCAGCATTGGTATTATAATTGCAAATGATATGTTCTTAACCCAAAAACCTTAACTGCGATTTTTTGAGATAATTCCTTTCGAATTACCTTTCAGAACTGATCGAGTGAAAAGAAGAATGGTAAAATGAGATTCCGATCAGGATGAAAGAATTGCCTATGCAAAAAGAAATTGGTCCAAAGCTATACCGAAATTAAAAGTATCTTAATGTTTATAATTTTAAGGGCAAGACAAAACACAAGTTAAGGCACGCAAAGCATGTAGAGACAGAAAGGCTGTCAAAAGAAACCGTTGTAGCACCTGAAGCAGCTGACAGCCATGAAGTCGCTTCATGAGCTCACCGCGAGTAGAGGTAGCACCCGGCTGCGGCGCGGGTAACGGAACGCCGGCTCGTGCAAGGTCGCCCACCGCCTCCGCCACAGCGGCGGGGTCATCGGCGCGGCGCTGGGCCCAACGAGGGCAGGGTCAGGGCGCGGGGCCTGAGCCGGAGTGCGGGCTCGCCGCGCCGCGCCACGCCGCGCCGCGCCACGCACCGCTGCTGCGACGGACTCCTCCTCGGCGCCCGGGAACTTAATTAGCCAAGTTCACGCGGCGGGCGGCGGGGGAGCTGCTGCTGGAGGTGAGGCGAGCGGTTGCGGTGTGGGAGGTGGCGATGGAGTTGGCTTTGTGGGTGGGGCGGTGGCAGTGCCAGGAGGCGGGTGGTGGCTGAGATGGTACTGGGTCGGAGATATTAGTACAAGTTGGCGGGAGTGGATGCCAGAAGCGGTTGTGGTGGCGGTTGTGTGTGTGTGGCGGGAGGTGGATGGGTACATAGAGCGCGACAGACGACGACGGTTATGTAGTGATAGGGTGGAATCCAGGGGTAGCGGCATCGGGGGCGGCGTCGGGGGCGGCGTCGGGGGCGGCGTCGGGGGCGGCGTCGGGGGCGGCGTCGGGGGCGGCGTCGGGGGCGGCGTCGGGGGCGGCGTCGGGGGCGGCGTCGGGGGCGGCGTCGGGGGCGGCGTCGGGGGCGGCGTCGGGGGCGGCGTCGGGAGCGGCGTCGGGGACCGGCGTCGGGGGCGGTGGAGGCGAAGGTGGGGTCACGGCGGAAGTGACGGGCCATGAAGGGGGTTGGGAGAGGCGTTGGCGTGAGTGAGCTGGGGAGCGCGTGGCGGCTGCGAGAGGGGTGGAGAGCCCGCCCGGTGGATTATTCCCCCGAGCCGCGCCTTCCGCACACTTAGCGAGTTCCCGCGCGCGGGGAGCGATCCCGGCCCGCGCCCTCCTGCGCTCGACGCCGCCAGCGCTGCTCCTGCGCCGAGAGGCAGCCGGCACCTCCTCCTCGCGGTCTCGCCTTCCTCCTTAAAGCACTTTCTCATTTTTACTTTCTCCTTTACATACGTATAGACGGAGTCACATACGTAGTATAGTGAAAGTTATGTAATGCTGCGGAAAATCGTTTTCGAAATTTCAACGGAAATACACGCCCCCTTGTGACGAAAAAGTTGTTTTTTTTTGTTTCTAAAAAAAGTCCATTCGTCCGTCAGTCTGTCTAGTCTACGAACAACACTAGCTCATGTTGGATTTTTTCCAAACAGAATAAACCCCTGTCGATCTGCCCTCACTCGAAGCTCTGCGATTAAGAAAAACATTCATTAATTTTTGGGGGTACCTCACATGAAGCTGTTGGGTAATTTTCAATTTTTTTTCAAATATGGCACCAAATTTCCATAATTTTTTGCAAGATTAGAGTGATTGCATTTATAAAGGGGGAATTTGGTTCCATTTACATTGTTACTCTGAATTTTTGCAAATTCCAGAAGTTTAAAATTTTTATGCGTCTTCCTAATTACTTTATTAATTAATTGTGCATAATTAAAGTAATGCACATTATTTTTTAAAAAGACTTTTAAAACAGATTTTTTAAAAAGACTTTTAAAAAAGTTTTAAAGACTTTAAAAAATTTTTAAAAAATGAGAAGAAGATTCTGTAGAGAAGTGACTTTTTGTTCCCCAAGGGCTGATCAACATACTGTAAAAATAGCAGTTATGGAAAATAAATTGAATTAAAAAAAATGTTTTGCATTACTTTTGGGGTTGACCCTCGTGCAACTACAAAATTGAAGACCAAGATTTTTGTTTCAACTAAATTTTTTCACAATAATTAGTTCTTTCATTAAGATAATGTATAAGATTTAAGAAAAATAGTATTTTGCGTACAATATGTGCAATATTAAAAGTAACAAAAATAAGATTTTCTCTAAACGTCTCCAAATCTTTTCTTTAAAATTTTGGTAGGAATAGTGCCAAATATACTCTATAAGATGTCAGAAACGCCATATTGCACACTCACTGAAACGTCATTTCTTAAATGCGGCTTCAAATTTTTAAAATGACAATTTCCTTGTAGAACGAGGTTTTACTCTTCTATAATATTCTGAGTGCAATATTTCGGTTTTACTATACGAAACAGAAAAATTGACAACATTTACCAAAAAAAATGTTCTTTGAGCAGTAAAGTGCCTGCTTTATACAGAGCGACTATTTTTCTAGTGTACCGCGATCGTGGAACATTCTGCTCGGCCGACTGGCCCTCACTGCCCTGGGAACGCTGCGGGCGAGAGCGTTTTCAAGGTCTCGCCCTGCAAAGGGCATGCTTTCCACTCTGGTTGAATTGTCAGTGTTTGATGGTTCGTTCGAAGTTCACTCTCAAACAAAGTGTTTGTGTATGACACATACGTAAAATGTGTCAAACCGTTTTGCACATCGTATCCTGGAGCCTTTCTTCCAAATGTTGACAAATGAAGAACCTAATTACGGTCATGTTCAACAGAACTCCGCAAACGCACGCACTGCTTCAGTTTCCTTGAGGATTTACATACCGTTTACGGAGACAATTGACACATGTGGTTTGTGACCTTCACGCTCTCCTGATTACACGCCGTGCAATTTATTTCATTGGTTTTTCCTAAAGATCGTATATATACGACAAACCCCCACACGCAAAAAGAATTAAGGCACAATAAACAGGGACAGCTCTTTGCAATACCATAGGACATCCTTTACTGAATAAACCAGAATTTTTTATTTAGATGTCAAAAATGTATCAGAACCGCGATGTGCAGTTTCAGCATCTACTATAACTGAGTACAATTTAAACTTTTCGATATCAAGGACCCATCTTTCCTCTTCAGCAATTCTTCTCGATTTTACTGGCATCCGTGGCCTCGTTCGCCGAGGCCAAATCTCCGCGCGACCGACACATTTATAAAATGGTCGCACTGTACTTCTTTATATTCGATGAGGTTATATTCGATGAGGGTCGCTTAGCAGCGGTCACGAGCGGACGTGCTCCGCTAGTGATCTGAACGCTCCCGCTTATTGCAAGTGCCGACTGTCCCGGCCGCTACTTTCTGGAACCGCTCCGGGGTCAGAAAGAAGTGCATTTACTTGTGAACAGTGGTGAATTAAGAATATGTTCTTACTGTTATCGCTCAAAATTATTGGTAATGCCACTTTATTACCACTTGTGACCGCACTTATTTGTGAACAAAAGTGACTACATTTACTAGTGAACAGTGGGGTAACAACTATTGCAAGTCAATGTCGGCGAAATATAGTGCAGTGAATGTTTACCAACCATGTCTCCTCCGGAGGACTAATCACCAAATCAGCAAAAATACTAAATAATCCAGAAAGCAGTGAAATATGCTCTAACAACAGTGTGGACGGATCGACAACTTTAGAATACAGTGACTTATCACAGAACCTCCATCAACAGCACCAAGCGTTACTTCAAGGATATCAACTACTAAAACAACATTCACAACAACTAGTGCAACAGAACCAACATTTACAGTGGTGTATACTGAGGGCTATCGAGGCTACCGGCGGTAGTCCGAGGAAATTACAAGAAAAATATCTGACAAGATATATTATGTTAAAAATAATTATAGGCCACATTCTTTTTCAGTGACGTTCATTTTTCAAAATTCTATATAATCTTTTCTGTTGAGATATGTATTAAATCGCTCCCTAGTCGGCGCATCAGACCTCTGAAGAGGCGGCAACGCCGAAGAAACCGCTGGCACTCAGCGGCGTCCACACAGCGTGCGTTCGTTGCATGACTCACTCCCCCCTCCTTCTGGTAAGAAAGGTCCAGCCAAGGGCTGATAGGTTGCTGATTTCGCGAGCGGTTTCTTGACACGCTCGCAGCAGTTCGGAGGTTCAGAGGCAGTGAGCAGTACACGGACAGAGTAAATCAGATGTGCGCTTTTGTGCACGACACCCACGATTGGTGGTGAGTGTACAAATACATAATGGACTATAATTAGCGTGTTTTACTTTTTAAAATCGCAACATATTAAGTATTTGGTAAGATATTTTGAAAAACTGCCACAGCAAACTTCGCGAAGTTTGTCTCTTGACAATGAGTGTATTGAACGGCGTTTATTAGAGAAGCCTTTTAATCGTCGTTCGTATAACGAGAAATTTCAAAAAATAAATATGTTTCGTGAATATATATATATATATATATATATATATATATATATATATATATATATATATGTATATATGTATGTATAATAAAAGTAGTACAAACTAGACAATCTACATAATCGAAGATTATGTATAGTTATATAGTCAAAATTTGTTTCTAAGGTCAGCAGTTGCCCAGAACATGAAAGCAGTATACGCCACTGAACATTTACAATTCCAACTACAGCAACATCTGCATGAAAAAGAGAACCCACGATCGTGTCTGAAGCTACGGGACGTAACGGCCACGCGTCTACAACGCTGGAAGCGGCCTCAACCCTGAGCAGCTCATGGCAAACAGTTCAGCTGCGTCGCCAAAAGAGACGTAATGATGACAAACCCAAAGGACCGTCTAAGAAGATTATCAGTGAAAATGACACCTTATCATAAAAAAAACAGGCATGAGCATCTCACATGTGATATAAATTTAGAAGTGTCCTCTAAATCTGAGAAAAATCAATGATACGACAACCAAAGGCAACATTCAAGAACAAAATGAATATCGAACTTCTCCGATTTTCATACCAGGCGTTAGAGCTATAGCTGATATGATCAAATCAATTAAAGAAGCTGTTAAAGATGAAGACTTCTCGTATAAACTAATCAAAACCTATCAAGATGAAGCCAAAATAACTATGAATAATGTGAAAATCATACCTCGAACACAGGATATTTATCAAAAGCTTGTTAAGGATCTAAATTTTAAAAAAATACTGCGCACTTACATTCCAATTAAAGCAAGAAAGAGCCTTTTGTGTAGTATTAAAAATATGCCCCCATCAGTAGACGAAATGAAACTTAAAGAAGTTATAGAAGCACAAGGGCACGAAGTAAGATAGATTCATAATATCAAGTATCGTCTAACAAAAGCACTTCTATCAATATTTTTGTGGACTTAGAAACTCAAAGCAACAACAAAAAATCTATGACATCGAATATTTACCACATGCAAAAATAAGTTTTGAAACACCGCCCAAAAATGTGAAATAATACAATGTAAGCGTTGTCAGTCCTACGAGCACAGTTATCGTTACAGTACGCTTCCGTATAGCTGTGTCAAATGTGGAAAGAATCACGATAGTTGGACCTGTACTAAAAGGAGAGACACATGAGCTACATGTGCACTATGTAGCCGTGACTATCCAGCAAATTATAAAGGCTAAGTCTATTAAAAAATTCGTAACAGCAAGTATCCCAGAGAAAATCAAGAAAGTGGAAACTCGATGCAAAACAAAAGTGAAAATAGCAATTCAAGTTCAACAAAGAGTAAACAATCTACAGGAACCACAGACACACAGCGCATATACGTACAAGCCGCCCATTTTTCGGAAATAAATAATCAAAATACATCGTATGAAAATAATCTGATGTCCAAAATACAAGAACAATTTAAAAAATTCGAGTCCATCTTAGCAAAGCAAGCTGATCAAATTTCCAGCCTGATTAATATCATGACTGCAATAATGAAGAAAATATGAACAGTTTATTGCAAATAGGCTCTTGGAATGTATGAAGAAAATGCTGAAGACTATCTACATGTAACATTTGTACAAGTATATGATAAGCTCGGTCCGCTCGTGATTTCAGCTATATACTCTCCTCCAAAAGACAAGATAACCACTGATCAATAAATCATTAGAACACTCGGCCCGAGGTTTATTGCTGGAGGTAACTACAATGCGAAAAATCAACTCTGGGGATCACAACTGGTAACCACAAGAGGTCACGCTTTAGAAGGAGCCATTTCAACACTAAAACTCCAAACAATATCTTCAGGAAATCCCACATACTCGCCAACTGATGGTAACAAAGTTTCTGGTGTTTTGGATGTCTTCGTCACGAAGGATATGGCGCAAACCTATCACACAATAGAACCGTCTTTTGATCGGTCATCTGATAATTCTCCAGAAATACTAACCATCAGTTCTTCTGGAATCAAAAAGAAAGAAAATGTATATCTTACGAACAGGAAAACGAACTGGGAAGAATACAGCAACTGGCTTAACTGTAACACCACTGCCAAGGTCCGTCTAAAATCTCCAAAAGACATCGATGATGCAATTGAATATTTAATACAACACATTTAACAGGCAGCTGTATATGGAACAACAAAATCACTCTTAAATCTCTCAAATACCAACACAGACTCAAAAATCATAGCAATCATCTAGTCATCAAAATCTTAGAGAACTCTATTTCATTTTTTTTAAATTTAATTTTATATTATATAATTTTCATTTTGTCACAGTGTTTATTGTATGTATGTATTTTTTGTTATTGTTGTTTTTTGTTTGTGTTATTGCTATTCTAATAAGATGTTTTTCTGCTTTCTCTGTTTGGACACCTGTTTACAAATAATATGTAGAAAGAACCAGATCTGGATGGTTTCTTTATGTGTCAATAAATTATGTACAATTGCATTTGCCGAATGTTCATGTAGAACAAATTGCAAATAAAGCAGATGCTACAAAAAAATTAAAAAAATATTCGATGAAGACGCGATGACAAAGCAAGCCTTAATATGCATGATCATGTTAAATTTTATCACTTTTTTAAATATAGAGGGATCTTTGAATCTCTTAATCGCCTATTAAAATTAGGGCAGATTAATTAGTCATTGAGAAAACACTTTGAATTTATTTAAAGATGTATTTAATGTACGAAAGTTATTTTTTAAACGGTTGGAATTGTTTAAGATTCAAGGAAATGTTTGAATCGTAAACATTATGGTAAGAAAAGTCTTCAATCGAATTCAATTGTAATTCTAATGACTTTGGTTTCGAGAAGCTTGAAAGAGATATTAGAGAATTATTTCTACAGGTTTACTGTGAATTAATGTGATTTATTAATGATTTAATTTTTTGTTTCAGGTGTGGATAGGTTTCTTGATGATATCGCATCCATGGGCATGAAGTTTTCATCACCTACCAGATTCTATTGGAAATTTGCGTGGCTTGTCTTGGCGCCTCTGACACTATTGGTGAGAATTGTTAATTATTTCTATTTAATTATTTGTGCTGAGTAGGTATAGCATACTATGAAATGAAAGAATGATGAATGTGTACCTAAAATTTTGAAAGCATTTTCAAAATGATAGGTGTAATTACCTTGTTTTATTTCAAATAAATATAAAAAAAGGAAAATTGACACTGAATACAGACCATTTTATGTGTGACATGCAAATTGCAGATACTTATAAGAGCTCACTTCTTCGTAGGCTTTATAGGTAATGTGAAGTGGAGTAAATGATGTAGTGGCCCAAGGGAACTTTGGCCCAAGGGATTGGGACCTAGTACGGAGAGTAAATAAGAAACATTTTCCCCATTGGGCGATTTCCTTCCCATTACTATCTTGTGATATGGAGCAAATTGATCCAGCAAACTCGTGTAGGTACGTGAGTAGAAGGTTGCGTAATATGTAATAATTCTGCGCGCACATCACATCGGTATTATATTGTCAAAAGGTCGACATTTACAAAATATCCTCGGGAAGTAATTTAGATTCGTCTTGTAACATGCATACAAAGTAAAATTTCAATTTTCATTGTTTTGCATAGCGTATTTAGAGCATTGTACTAAAAGACAATGGCTCAAGAGGAGTGGACATTTGGATTTTATTAATGTTTTTCTTGACATATAATGAAAGAATATTTACTGTGTCTCTCGGCGGGTATTTACATTCTAGTTCATTACAGTGGGGTAGCTGTGGATAGTTATGTCCCATAGGAAGTACTCATTCCGGACATTCATCGTGATGAAAACGACGGCTAAGTGTTGCGCGTCTGCAGATAAATACAGTTTCCTTTTATCTTCAGCTTTCTCACGGTTTGTCTTTACAATGTGCTTAAACTCTTGATGGGCTATTTGTCTTGAAGGTCTCCAGACGTAAAGTTGTTTGCTCAAGACGTAAATTCAGATAGTACAGTTCCAGCTTTTGTATATCACGGAAACGAGAAATTCTCACTGGCTTGTACTCGAAATGCAGTCTCAGATTGTTTTAACGCGTGATTACACTGTCGACTTGTTTACGTATTTACGCTGAAGATGATGTACTGTATTTACGTTGAAGTTTTCTCATGAAGTGAGCATATACAAATTATAGGTAGTAACTAGAAAAATATAAAATATATTATTATAATCAGATATTTCTTATATATAATCTATAATCTACATAGCAATACAATTATTAACGACAAGAGTAAATTATACTATTAAGTCGTACTAATATTTCAGGTCATTTTTAGTTCTGCAATTCCATTTTTGCTGTAATAAATTAGTCACTAACATTCAAATTTCGCAGGGTTAGTCACACAAATAGAACATCAAATAAGGGTTTACACTTATGTTAAAACCGAATTAGTTGCCAATCAGTCGCAACATGACAGCTGACTCGGTGCGTTGTTTTTGCAGGGCGTCACCGCGTTCACGCTCTCTAGCTTCACGCACGCGTCCTTCGGCTCGTACAAGTTCCCGCCCGTGGTGGACGCGTTCGGGTGGCTGATCGGCGTCTCCACGCTGGTGCCGCTGCCCGCCTTCGCGCTCTACCGCCTCTCCGCCGGCGAGCAGGTGAGCCAGCAGCCCCCTCCCCCCAGCCCCTGTGTGTGTTTGGGACCTTACTTGCATGATGGACGAGGGTATTTGCTGTCTGAGCTTCTTGGGCCTTTGCTTTGACTTCTTGCTTTAAATGCGATTTTCCTGCTGGTTTGGTTCATGCATTCTCCTAAATATAATTTCTGAGTGTGTTCCTATACTTGTTTTGTTTGGGATATTAAAGTGAATTCTTAGACCATACTTTAAATTCTTCTATATTCTCGTCAAAATGATAAGTAACATTGTGAAAAGAAGTGTGGAAAAGTATGATTAATTCCTATTTATGTTCAATCTTTGAACATTTATATTGTAAGCAAACACGATATATTTTGGGAAATTATTAGGTTATTTATTTACCGATCATCCATGGGCGTCATTTAAATCATCCGAATCAGCTAGTAAGAAAGTTAACTTAAGAAAAAAGATGCCGTTTGAATTCCTTTGTATCCAACTAAAATTTATTTCGTGAAGTCGTAGGCATCCGCAGCTAAGGTCGACAGCCTTCGACGAGGCGTCACCCGAACAGCAAAGATCATTTAAAATTAATTTCAGCCTTTTTATTCATACGCTCTTCTCAGTATTCAACCCTTGATCATTTCAGTTCAACTTATTTCTCACGCCATTTATAAAGCGTCGAATCGCATCCACTCTTCCAAATAAAACTATTTTTTTTTTGTTTTTAAAAGGATTTCTCTGCTTACCTGCGTGCAATTAAAGGAAATTACACATTATCTATCTCGTGAAAGAATATTCTTTCTTCTTTAATAAACCATCTATTCAATGGATGCTAAAAGAGGATATGTTTGCTCACAGAATTGTTTAAATCTCTAACGCATCCGACGCGGCACCTTTCCGGGAATTCATATTGATTACCAAGAAATAAAAAGAGAATTAAGCCCAATATCTCATAGATTCAAAAATACGAAGCTCAAAATCATACTTTCATTATTAATTTCCTCTGACTCATTCGTATCGGAAAGCAAATATTTTAGCGAGCTTCATCAATAAGCTTTCATATCGACAGTGCTTTATGAAGTTAAAACATCCAAGTACGGAAGAAATCTGCTGGAAGCATGTAATGCCCTCGCGCAAAACAGCCCATTAAGCACCCACACATTTGCATATCCGCTTGCTCTTCGGGTAGTACGCGCTCGCACTTGCGCGCACAGCGAGCGGCTCGCGCACTCTGCGAACGCTAAGCGCATAGGCAGATCACGCGCGCAATCCGCATTGCGCGCCGCCCCCCCCACCCCCCCCCACTTCGGCCTCCCATCCCCACCCCAATCCACACA
>BLKR01001538.1:157080-276984 GCA_011170035.1 Teleogryllus occipitalis
GCCTCCGCCACCACGCCCTCCATCGCCCCTCTCTACTCGCGGCCTCCCATCCCCACCTCAAATCACACAGCGCCCCCTCCACCCCCCTCCAACCCCCCCTCAGCTCATGGCCTCCCTTCCTCACCCCAATCCACTCAGCGTCTCCCTCCACCCTGAACTCCATCGCTGCTGTCTACTCACGGCCTCACATCCCCACCCCAATCCACACAGCGCCCCCTCCACGCCGCCCTTCATCGTCCCTCTCTACTCACGGCCTGACATCCCCACCCGAATCCACACAACGGTCCCTCACCCCGCCCATCATCGTCCCTCTCTACTCACGGCCACACACTTCCACCCCAATCCACCCAGCGCCCCACTCCACCCCACCCTCCATCGCCGCTCTCTACTCACGTCCTCACATCCCCACCCCAATCCACCCATAGCCCCGCTCCACCACGACCTCCATCGCTCCTCTCCACTCGCGGCCTCCCATCCCCACTGCAATCCACCCAGCGCCCCCTCCACCCCGCCCTCCATCGCCCCTCTCTACTCGCGGCCTCACATGCCCATCCCTTATTAACGGCGTGAGAGATTTAAAAAATACATTTGTGTTTTTTTAAAAAAACAAAAGAATACAGCAAAATGAATTTTGTACTTTTTAATAGTGCAATCACCACTAGCCTTTGGAAAAAATTGAGGAAATATTTTCGAGAAAATGGCTTTTGAGCGTTTCTGAAAATGCGGAATTTTGAGTTCATGGTAACACAAAAGGGTTTAGTTGTTGAGAATCTTTATATGACAGTATTTAAATCCCAAGAACTCAGAAAAAATTAATAATGTAAATAACGTGAAGTGTGTGATCAGATAAGAAGGATCAAAACATCGTAAGTCTGTGTCGACAATAATTATACCAATGAGAATTTGAAATAACGTTTTGTTCTGTATCAAGAACGGTTTTTGTCATTTCATGTAAAACTGTTTTCAAGACATACAATGTAGACGAGTAAACCATCGATTGTCAGGATGATTCAGTAAGAAGCAAACTACAGAGGCTGTGCCCACCGCAATTCATCACAATTCCGAGAGGGGGATCCCCTTTTCCGAGGACGAAACACGTGCGAGGCATACATCCTCCAGCCCCGTCCTCAACGCTCGCGTGCATTCTGCTGCAGATCGCCTGCCCTTTGTAGCGCGAGCTGGCGCTTGCTGTTTGCCTGCGCGCGACGCTCACGGTTAACGACCGATGCGGTGCGAACGAGCAGCCACACTCGCAACTGTTTCGGGCCCCCTGCCCCTCCCCCGCTTCCGCCAATGCTCTCCCTCCCACCTCACCCCTGCCTCGCTCCGCAGTCCACGGTTCCCAAGTTCCAGCTCTGGCCTTTGGTGCGACCTCCCCGGCAAATTTCCAAACGCCGCTATCATAACATGACTTGCTCATCCAATGGTCATCATATCTATTAGATAGATGAAACATCATTCGAATTACTAATAGTATTGGCAGCGAAACATGTCAATATTCACTCCGTTAGCCATGAAGCGTACAATTGTAGTACTTATTTACAATTTTAGCCAACCTTCACCTCATTGAAGAAGTTCAATTAGAATTCTGATCTAGCTCCCTGTTCCATCAAGTACAGCTTTAAAAGCTCACTCCTCACTTCAATAAGTACACCCTTAGTACACACCTCTGTTAGATAATATCGCGCGAAGCTGATGTAGTGGCACATACTGAGCTTGGAGTTCAGAATTGCACTATCCTCCAATGACACTGTGACTCTAGGTGCTAGAGGCGTCACAGTTTGTGTCGTCAGCCTATTTTAACTACCGAGTGGGTGTTCAGAGACCAGAAACAGAAGTCACTTTATCGAATGTTAAACCGTTCGAGCAACATTTGTGAATACAGGACGTGATAAATACGCATTTCCTAAGATCGCTCAGGGCAACATATGTTGTCTCTGCATGGACTCTCACTAGGAGGTCCTAGGGTTCGAGTTTCAATGATATCAGAATTTCGACGATAGCTGTATACCTAGGTCGAATTCGCCTATTGTCTAGAGAACAATTTAAGCGGCCGGGTCCTCTGTTAGATAGTTTACCTTGATTTCTCCGCTCAATACTACGCGAATCTCGAAGCAGTACCTTACCAAACGGATCAAGAACAGCCCGCAGTCTTTTCTTCCTCATTCTTGTCCCTTCCTCTTCCCTTACATTTACATGCATTCATGTTTAAACTACAGATTTACTACTATACGTACGCTAGACAGATATCAGTCAGAGTTTACAGCTTGTTCCCGCTGGCGGAGATATCTGGATGTGAGAAACCTGCGTAAGCTAACGTGAAGGTCGGGGGTCCGGATGTCATATTCTAGGGAGGAAAGAACATCGTCATCTCCCGGCACGTGCACTACACTTAGGGAACTAATGAAACACTACAGTTGACGCGTCTCAAAACAAAAATAAATGAATAGTTCATCGCATTTCTCACCCTTCATTCGATGCTATTTATTTACATGAAAATCAGTTTACAAATGAAAAACAAAATTTTGCGGAGACCGGTAAGCAAGGTTAATGCGATGTTACGTATAATATAGGGGAGGTCCATCCTCCCTCACTGCAGCGCATCTGACCGGGAGGTCCTAGGTTCGAGTCCCGACGGCGGCAGAATTTTCGACACTAGCTTTTCAACTAGGTCGAATTCAGTTGCTGCCTGGAGAAGAATTCTAGCCGGCTGCTCTAATCGGTTGTTTTCCGTGGTTTTTCCGATCAACACCAGGCGAATGCCGGAGCAGTACCCTACCAAATGCGCCACGGACCGCGCGCGATCTTTCCTTCCTCTTCCTTGTCCTATCCTCCCTTTCACACACACACTAACATGCACTACACTAGCACATACTCCGGGAGACCGGTCGGGAGCCTAGAGCTTGTCCCGGCTGGGGCGGTACCCCGCTGGTGGGAGAGTCCTGGTTAGGGGGAAACCCCACTAGCCGACGGTAGGTGGGCGCCGGATCTCGCCATCCAGCGGGGGAAGATCACCGCCATCTCCCGAGAAATAACAAGCACTACACTTACGATACTAATGACCAAAGCAGTTGACGCGCCCGGAAACACAAAAAAAATCTATCTATCTATCTATCTATCTATCTATCTATCTATTTATCTATCCTCCTTAGTGTAACCTCCCTTGATTAAACCCGCCTCTGTCAAAAACGCAACGGAGCAACCTTCCTAACCAGCCCGTACAAAACCACCATAAGTGTGTCTACGAACGACAGCATGTGGCACGGAACGGTTTCTAATTGCGGGGCCCGCCGTGCGTGGCGTGCGCGGCTGGCTGTGAGCCGGCTCGCTCTTCCGCGCCGCTCGCTTCCGCTCTCGTGTGGACTCTTTCGGACCTTTTGTGGAGCCTGCGCCTGGCGCCGCCTTTGAGCCATCGGCTGCACGCCGATCTGCGCCGCTCAAACGTCTCCCGGCCGCTCGGCTATTGATTGTGGGAGGTGGGAGTCGAAACGACGAGCTTCACTGCGTTGCAGCGAAATGGAAAATATTCTTTGCGTTCGCTCAGATGAGCTACGATCTGTTGACCCTTCTTGACAGCTCTGCTTTGTTTTTTGTTTTTATTGTTTCACCGCATTGTACTGGAATGAGTTGTACTCGATTCTTTTTTAATACTCTTTTTCCTACTCCCATTGTATAATGCTGTCATTTGATGTCTCTAACCCGTGGTATAATGATACTCATTACGATACAGATTTCATTATAATACACATTCTTGACCAATCACAGAGAAGCTTACAAACCAAGTATTGACACTTCATTAATCATTGAGAATCGTTCTCGTAAATGTTTGGTTCGATTGCGTACATTAAGATTGCATTTAATGTTATATTATGTTTATCAGTTTTAATTTCTTTTATTATCAGTAATTTGTATGTGGAATATTATATAAAATAAATTGGATCGTAATTTCACGAGGATCCTATTTGACTAGCGCAGTGGTAGTGGTAGAGGGAACATTTGACTGACATTAATATCTGTTGTGAAGTTGTGTGTTATATGTTGCTTCTGTGTGTTTGTCCTTTAAAACCGGCAAATTCTTTAGTTTGAAATGTCTAGTGAATCAGAGGAGGAGTTGTTGGCACCTTCAGAAATAAGAGAAAAAGCGAAAATGGTGACCTCGGAATTGTTGTAAGAGCAACTTTTGTTTTCTCTCGCACTGGTGAACCAGAGCCACCTGCAGAAGGTAGGGTAGTTGTTCCGCTAGGTGGCCTTGGCTGAATCCTGGACGTCAACTGCCACGAAACGATTCACTGTAAAAGTTCAACTTATAAAAGTCGTAGAAAAAGTACCGTATGAAACGCGATGTAATTGGTATTAATACACTCGAGTGAAGTTTTCGATACTCGCTCGTATCGTAATATCACACTCATGTAATAATGACCATCATTACATCATCGTTTCATAATGTACTATTCCGTGTCTTGTAGAATTGAAGGCTGCACCTGCGGATGGTTAGTATTTGCTAAACTTAGATCATTAGACATCTTCTTTGTTGATTGGCACGTCAAAACACCTATTGATTACGTCAAAACACCTATTACGACCCGTTTGTCCTCCTCTATCGCCTTTACATTAATTTTATGCGCTACTATTTAGTTGCATAAAATAGTCCATTACTTCTATACTACGCGTCATATAGCATTGTATGATCATGTTTTTGGAAACTAGTGTATCATTTTGAGAGTGGGGTTGGCGAATGAATGATCCTCATGTGTTTGTACAGCTTCTTCAAGTGCTTCCACTTTTCTGACTTATTATTTTTCGTGTGCAACTTAAAACACAATGTCCTTGGAATAATTTTGTAATTAGTCTGAAAATTCCTTCCAATTATTTTTAAGAATTCAATTACCTACAACCTTTTAGAAAATTTGTTTGACAAATATTCTTGTTCAATTAGTACGTATTTATATGCAGGACCGTTGCATATGTAGTGTATTTTATATCCTGAAGGCATATTTTTGTATGAAAGTGCGAAGCTTGTCTATTATCTCCATTCATACATGAAATTACCCTAACCCGTTTCAAATCGAAAAATATTCCAAAATTAAAAAAAAACTATTACTTATTGTTTAGTGTATTCACTATTATTTTTTCCACGAGCAAAATAGTACAATATGAAACGATGATGTAATGATGGGTATTAATACATAAGTGTTATATTACGATACGAGAGAGTATCGTAAACTTCAGACGAGTGTATTAAAACTTTTACGTTGAATCGTTTCGTGGCAGTTGTCATGCAGGATTCAGCCAAGGCCATCTAATGGACAGCGACACCACCTGCCGCAGGTGGCTTTGCTTTAACTGAACGCCTGAGAGAGACTACGAAAGTTGCGGGAATAATTCCGAGGTCACCATTTTCGCTTTATCTCTTATTTCTGGAGGTGCCAACTCCTCCTCTGATTCGCTATATATTTCCTTCTAAAGAATTGGCCGGTTTTTAAGGACAAACACACGGCAGCGATATACAACACAAAATAACTTACGTTCTGGTCTTAACGACAGCCAAATGTTCTCTCTGCCACTACTACTACGCTAGTCAAATATGATCAAAGTGAAATTACGATCCAATTTATTTTAAATAATATTCCACGTAAAAATTACTGATAATAAACGAAATTAAAACTGATAAACATAATATAACATTAAATGAAATTTTAATGCACGCAATCGAACAAAACATTTACTAGAACGATTCTCAACGATTAATGAAGTATCAAGACTTAGTTTTTAAGCTTCTCAGTGATTGGTCAAGTATCATAATGATATCTGTATCGTAATGAGTATCATTATGCAACGGGTGCATCAAATGACCGCATTATACAATGGGAGTAGAAAAATAACAAAAAAATTAATAATACTATACATAATGGAGTAGCTCATGGCTAAAAGAGACGAGAAGATAAATATAATTGCTAACGGAATGGACATTAAGAATTCTTACTTTCACCTTCAGGTGTGTTTTGATCTTACCGTTTTTGTTCTTTGTCATTTGATATTCGCTTGCTTGTGCAACTTGTGCAGCTTCGCAAACCTTTTACAGTCAATAATTGCTTGATTGTATGTATATATAATTACTTGTTATGTATGTAGAACTAACGCTATTCTAACTCTTGACTTGCACCTTCTGAAATACAATTATAATTATTAATTTTGTGAATTTGTCATGTTGTTTTCTATTAAATCTACTAAAGCTGATTTTAAGAACATTTGTTATTAAATGTGGCAAATAAATAAGTAAGATTCTGTTTCACTATTCCCTTTCTGAGATCACAGTTTTCTTTCTAAAAAATAAAATATTTACCTTCGTTGTCAACTTCCCTAAAGCCTATTGAAACACTTTACCGATATCTAGAAAATTTATATAAATTGATCTCTTTCATATTGTCAACGTACGGAAAAATAATTAAATTAGTATTATTGATCGAAGTGAATTTTGAACGTTCTTTAGTTCCGTTGTCAGCAAATCATTATTAGAAAATTATTATATATTTAATGCACATCGATTTAAAACAATTTTAATTATTACAGGAAGTAGACAGAGATATCTGTTTTAATTACTTTTTGTAACTTAAGTATTAGGCTAATTAATTAGTATTATGTGGTAACAAAAAGTTCACAAATGGAATAAAGATATTTTAAGTGAAAATCCCAAATAAATTATCAGAATTTTAAGTTGCAAGATAATTTACAATTTTTTATTGGACAATTTATTAACAAAAATACAGCAAGTCACGTCAAAAGTTTCAACATAAACTTTAAAATGCCTAGCCACTTCTAAAATTACATTTGTTTCGAGTGTTCAAACGAAATAAGTCGCTTGCTATCTTCTCTGATCTCCAATACCCCGTTTCCGTTTCCTGTGAACGCTGTACAAAGCAGCCTACAGGATCATCCTCCAGATGAGTGAAGAGCCAAATGCCTCTCGAGGGCTGAGCGCCGCGCGCACGGCGGCGGCGACTCGGCTCAGCTCGGCTGCCGGCAACCGCTCTCAGCGGCCTTGGCCAGCCCTTCGTTCAGCGAGCCGTCGCGATCCCCCATCGTCTTCCCCCTCCCCCGTCTTTGCCAGAGCATCAACCACATTACGTCGGAATCCCCGCGCCGGCTCACGGCTGACTGTTGACTGTTGCAGCGCGGCTGGGACCTGCTGCGGCCGCTCAAGTCGTGGGGGCCGCAAGACACCGCCGAGACGCCGCTCGCCGCCGCCGTCGTCGTCACCGCCACCGCCGACGACGTCCCTCGCGCCGTCTTCTCTTCCGCGCCGTCAGACTCCGAGGCGACGTACGACAACCCGGCCTACGAGGCGGACGCCAAGTCGCAGTGACAGCCCCTCCGGGCTGCCATCGATGCCGCCGGTGACCTGCTGGACAGACACCACGGTGTTGGTAGCTTCGATATCGTCCCTCTAAAAGCTTTGCCAACGACGTCAGGCTTGGGACGACTGCCATTACCACGAATACCGTTATCCTGTTGGTGGCGACGTGACACTTGGTGTAACGCGCAGTTACCATCATCGTAAGCAATCCTCAGAGAGACATGTCTACGTCAATGAGAAAGCGTACTTTTTAATCGAAGTAGTGACTTTCGTGAATCCGTTGTAACTTTCAGTATTTCGACACTCGCGACATGACAAGTTCAACATGGCTTATGTGTCCTTTGTTTGAAATAATCGAGCGGGCGGAGCGTTGGTTGCTTCATCTTCGACGGCTGCGGTGAATGTTGTGTCCGCAGGTGCCCGCCACTCGTCCAGCACTAGCTCATCAAATTAAGCCGCTGCATTAGAACCGGCGAGGGACCCGCTAAAAATCCTCTCAAGGGGATTTGCGGCCCGGGCGGCGGTGGCTGGAGAAGGTGGTTGTGGGCGTGGGCGGAGGGCGCCTGCTTCAAGGCGGCAACGCGGTCTCGAGGGAATCCTCTTCTGCACCGTGTGCTTCGCTCCTTCCCATTTCCCTCTCTTTCCCATCCCTCCCTGCCGCCACGCCATCCCGCCTTTCTTTGCCAGCGCGCAAGGAAATGAAATTTTCTCGCGGAAAAAATTGTCACATCTTTCATTGGAGCTCCATTTATAACGGAGCGAGTCGCGCAGCGGCGGCGCGCCCGCTCCCCGCCCCCCGCCTCCCCCTCCCGCGCCCGCGCCCGCCGTCCGCCTTTTAACAAACACCGACGGCTGCGCGACGGGCAGGGCAGGGGCGGGCGGGAGGCGGGAACGAGCGCGGTTGGCATGCAGGCCGCGTGGGCGCGCCCGAGCGCGCGTGCTCGCCAGCGAAACGCAATTTGTTGCTTTGGTCATGTTTTGAAAAATAATGCAGTTAGGAAGAGAGCCGCGAGAGCGCACCTGCAGCGCCGGCCGGTGGCTGCTTCCTCGTTCCACCCCCTCGCCTCGTCCGAGTGTCCCCCCTCCCTTCTCTCGGTGGAGTCGATACCCCTGCTGCCCTCCCTCGGAGTCGACGTATCGGCGGATGAAAGCACCATGTGCATAAATAAAGGCACGCAGACGGCTCCCGCCCTGCGCCGCCGGGTTTTTGCCCATCCCGAGCCCTGGCGGCGGCGGCGCCCCGGAGCTGAGCCCTGGGGAGCGCCGAGATTCAATTAAGTGCGTTCCCTTCCCCTCCGCGCCGCCCGCGCCGCCGGCGCCGCCGCCGCAAAACAGCGGCCCTGTTGATTGTGGGGCGACGTCGCCGCAGCCGCGCGTCCCCGATGTCTGACACGCGCCCTCCTCCGCGTTCCTCTACCTGTCGTCGCTACCTGCGCGCCCGCCTCCGCCCTGCGCCGCATCCGCCGACGTCGCTTAGCGCCAGTAAAATATGGCGAGCCGCCCGCGACGCCAGCGCCTGTCCCCTCCGCGCAGCGCCGCGCCGCCCCCGCCTCCCCCGCCCGCCTATTTGTCGTCGGTCGCCGGACGCTGGGGAAATTGCAGCAACGCGAGGATCGACGGATGCGTCCCAGTGCGGCCCCTCGCCCCGCCCCGCCCTCGCGTTCGTCGCCTCCCTTCGTGCCTTCCCCCTCTCCGCCTCCACTCCCCCGCTCCCGCGACGGGGTGATCCGGCATGTCCCGGCGTCTGGGATGCCGTCAGTGCACTGGGTATGCAGCCAATTCGACCAAGTGAACCTTTTTGTTCCTGTTATTTGGCCACTGCACGTTCGTGTACCCGTGACTACCTGTTTCGTTTGCCGTCGGTGTTCCTTTAGCGCTCTCCTATCTTTCCTTTCGTGATGCCGCAATTGGCTTTTGTGGTAACTTCTGTTTACTCCTTTTTGAATTGTGTTGTCCCAGTTTGTCATTAGTTTGTCATTTTTTTATTTGTAAAAAGTACAGTTGTTAGTTTGTAGTTACCTGGAATTTACATGCAAACTTTTTCTTGTAAATTAAAATTCATTGTTGTGAAAAAATCAAGTTTCACAGTGTGATAATTTTTCTTGAACTTCATATATTCATAAAAATTCAGTCTTAAATTCAATCTGTAAAGGCATTGTAAAGAAGATAGCCTTTCAGAAAAAAATATGTGCATTTTGTCATGAACGATAACACAAAAGTGGATTTTTTTATGTATCGTGTGAATTTGAGACCTCTGTTAATTTCAAAATCTGGACATTTAAAAAAAAATTAAAAAGCACGAATTAGCTTTATTTTTCATATGCATTACTTTATTTCATAAAAGCATTCCTCATGAGCCAAAATTACCTTTTTATTCATTACTAAATTATTAGTGTCTGATGTTTTGTTGTAAAAGATCATTCTTTAATAACCCATTTGATTTTAAATATTTGAACATAATTTTATATAAATTTAAAGTTGTTCATATCATGATTGTTTTATTTATATTTATATTTTTCATGTTGTAAATGACATTGTACATTGAATTTGTAGTTAGAAAATAATACAATTATTGTAACCGTCCAACTTGTAATTTTTCTGCTCCACGACGTTGAAAATTTGCTTCTGGACAAACAATATTTATGTTCCTTTTTTGTATATGTTAATATTTACAATATGAAATACACATGTGTGATTTTAAAAATCCTCTTGATCTTTCTCATTCCCCATGTTTTTAGAGAATTGATGTATTGGTTTCGGAGGCGTCGCTTTGTAAAAAGCTGAGTAAAACAGGCTTTAAGCATCGTAAACAATTTAGATCTATCGCTGAAGACCAGAAATGGTGGTTGCCTCTTCTTGAAGAACAACGGAAGAAGAAAACAAATGTGTCTCGCAAGAGGAGCTGTAAAAAACAAGTTTACGCCTGCCTGTACATCGTTTATGGATGCATTAATGCTAGCTCCCAGGCGCCCAAACAGCATTTTGGGACTTTTCCAAGATGCGAGAGAAAATATGCCCTGTCATAAAGTAAACGAAGAGTTAACCGCTACTACTTACTCCTCATGGAGGTAATACTCTGACCTTCATAAACACGAAATGATGCGCTTTATAACGCCAAGAAACTTTTATCTTCTTACTATTTGATAATGCAATAAAATACACAACTCACAAGATGTAGTTTTATGTCATTTGTCGGCATTACAAAGTTTCTGAAATTGTTTTGTAGAGTTTGTTATGTGGTAAACAGAATGTTATCTTTAATGATTTTTTGCGGACTGCAGAATTTCAAGTCATTACAACGTATGATTTGAGTCACTTTCCAGAACATACAAGATGTTAGCCACTTCTAGATAATTACGTGGAATTAATGTAACGAATATAAATAACATTACTTTTATAGAAAGCGTGACAAGAACAGTGTAAAGAGTACTTAATACAGGAACGCACGCACACGCCCCTGACCTTCCCTAAAATAATTGTAACTGTATATTTTGCCTTTCTGTGTTTAAATCACAGATAACGATAGTCATGATATTCACAACTATTGTTTCAAAATTCAAATAGTTTTTTGGTGTGTTACATTTAGTTGTGGGCGTTGTGGTTATTTTCATCTTTTCTGTCTATTTTCGGATTTTTTGATACTGCGCTTTCAAATTAACAAACTTCGTACTTCGTACTTTTGAAATAATTATTCTAAATTTTTCATATATTTAGAGTTTGATGCATTTTATTATATTAATTTTTGAATAGTTAAAATCAGAAGTTCATATAACGCGTCTGATCATCCACAGTTGTCGGTCTCATTAATCCTTCAAAATAGTCATTTCTATTTCCTCTGAGACCATTCTCGCATTTTAGGTTATATGTTTTTCGCATGATACGAAAAACTTTGCGGAGAAGGTGAGCATCTAGATTCTAGAGGGTCGATGTGTTGTCATGCAAATTCGGAGCTCCACAGTTGAAAAACATAATACATAGACTTGTCCATTCTCTTAATAATTAATATAATCAAAGAAGTTGCTCATATTACCAAGTACATTTATAATATTCAAGTGCACCTACACTTGTGATCCTTTGAAACTACAAATATAATCAATGGCTACCATAGTAACATAACACACTTCAATGAAATACCAAATGAACCTTCTTATACAAATGAAGGAGTTGTGTGAAGTGATAAAGAGTTCTTATCAGTCTTCCCCACATAAAAGATTTGCACAAACTGATTTCAACAATTTATTTAGATAATACTTCAGCATGTATAATAATTTATACAAACAAGAAAATACTTTCCACAATAGAAAGTTGAAACAACAGATAAAATCTGTTTAAACAATAGTAACAAACAAAGACGCAATTTGGTCCCAATATTCACAAAAGCCAAAGTTTGCTTGTGCAAATACATGAGAGGTTTTCAAGCAAATCTGAGTCAGGAAAACAATTATATCTTCAATATATTTAGCAATGAGAAGTTATCATTATAATTCCCTTGTCGTTTTGCTTTCATCAAGAGGACGACTATGTGGAATCTGAAATAATCCCCCAACTAACAAGTTCTAGTAAACATTCTTTTTCGTCACCTTGTCAGAGGTTTTTTTAGAGTTTCTTTAAAATTTCAGGTTGTCACTCTCGTCATTTCTTCGACAACTCACTCAGTGTGTCCTTGCCGGGGCGTGCCCACGAGTCCAGCTCCGAACTTTCCGTCCAGGCTCCTGTTCGGCGCGTGGGGGAATGCCGCCCGGCCGCGCGCCTCACGAACTCTACCCCGCAAGGTCTCGGGTGGTCTCCCACGGCGGCAGTCCCACGGGTTTTGATTGATTGATTTTTTCGTGTTTCCGGGCGCGTCAACTGCTTCGGTCATTAGTCCCGTTAGTGTAATGCATGGTTTTTTCTCGGGAGATGGCGGTGATCTTCCCCCTTCGGGGGATGGCGAGATCCGGCGCCGACCTACAGTCGGCTAGTGGGGTTTCCCCCTAACCAGGATTCTCCCACCAACGGGGCACCGCCCCAGTCGGGACAAGCTCTAACCTCCCGACCGGTCTCCCGGAATATGTGGTAGTGTAGTGCATGTTAGTGTAAGTGTGTGTGTAAGGGGAGAGGATAGGACAAGGAAGGACAGATCGCGCGCGGTCCGTGGCCCGTTTGATAGGGTACTGCTCCGGCATACGCCTGGTGCTGATCGGAAAAACCACGGAAAACTACCAATCAGAGCAGTCGGCCGCTAGAATTCTCCTCCAGACAACGACTGAATTCGATCTAGCTGAAAAGCTAGTGTCGAAAATCCTGCCGCCGTAGGGACTCGAACCTAGGACCTCCCGGTTAGAGGCGCTGCAGTGACATCAGTTGATGCACTGAGCTACCGCTACCGGTGGCAGTCGCGCGGGCATTCCAATCCTCTGCCTCCCATCCGCACTGCCACCAACTACTACAAGTGCTACAGCACCAAACGCCACGAACGACAGTCACTTCTACTTACATGTGCCCGCAATCACCCTTACTGAATTCAGGACTCACTCCGACCCCATCGGATTCACTTGGTGAACCCATTCCATCTTCAGGCGGATCCGCCTCTTTATACTCCCACCACTTCTACTCCAAAAACATCAGGACCGACCACACTTACTTCTACTACACAACTACAAGCCATCAGCACCGCCACACACAGAATACTATCAATTTATTTATTTAACGTCAAAAACAGTTAAAACTGTTTATGACTACGGGAGAAGTGAATTCTGTGCACGTTTTCAAAATTCTGTGATCCCTACACTAAGTCATATACTACTTGAATTTTGAGTTAATTAAAAAAACCCGCTCCGATGTAATAAAATCTATTTTCAAGAATAAATCAGCAATAAATTTTGGGCTCTTATCCATGATATCCGTCGTCAAGGAATAATACTTTTTGCCGCGACAACATGGAAACGATTATTTGAATAACTATATTTCCCACTGAATTCTAGAAGTCGTGCACAGATAATGAAGTTACATTGTCACCTTCTCACCTTACCTTGCAAACCCACCGCGCCTTCGCTTTTGATTTTGATTGAATGATTGATTTTGTCGTGTTTCCGGGCGCGTCAACTGCTTCGGTCATTAGTCCCGTTAGTGTAGTTTATGTTTTTCCCGGGAGATGGCGGTGATCTTCCCCCGCTGGATGGCAAGATCCGGCGCCGACCTACTGTCGGCGAGTGGGGTTTCCCCATAACCAGGACTCTCCCACCAGCGGGGCACCGCCCCAATCGGACAACCTCTAAGCTGACGACCGGTCTCCCGGAATATGTGGTAGTGTAGTGCATGTTAGTGTAAATGTTTGTGTAAGGGGAGAGGATAGGACAAGGAAGAGAAAGGACAGATCGCGCGCGGTCCGTGGCCCGTTTGGTAGGGTACTGCTCCGGCATTCGCTGATGTTGATTGAAGAAACCACGGAAAACTACTGATCAGAGCAGCCAGCTGCTAGAATTATCCTCCAGACAGTGACTGAATTCGACCTAGCTAAGAAGCTAGTGTCGAAA
The DNA here is from genome assembly GCA_011170035.1 of Teleogryllus occipitalis. Taxonomy (NCBI): domain Eukaryota; kingdom Metazoa; phylum Arthropoda; class Insecta; order Orthoptera; family Gryllidae; genus Teleogryllus; species Teleogryllus occipitalis. The sequence goes on from BLKR01001538.1 coordinate 170,950, forward strand.
ATCCTGCCACCGTGGGGAGTGGGAACCTAGGACCTCCCGGTCAGAGGCGCTGCAGTGACATCAGTTGATGCACTGAGCTACCGCTCCCGGTCGCCGCCTTCGCGCTGGATTCTTTATTGCCCTCACCGACTCCATCTACACTGCTGTCCCTTCAATCTAACTCCTACAGAAACTCCAACCATACAAGCGCCAGCTACCCTCTCTGTGCCTAGCTACTTCGTAAACTCATCTCGTGTACGCGCGGGCCAGTCGTACGCAGTGGCGGAACCGCGCTCCTGTAATCGAGGGCTTACGGGCCGGCGCGGGTTAGTGGCGGCAGCGTTGGAATGCAAATCCGGCCGAGCGACGCCGATTCGGGGGTTCCCCGCGCGAATGCCGCCGCCCGCCGCGGGTCGCGCTTCCAACGCCGGCCGCGTCGCTGCGCTGCGCCGCGCCGCGCGCGAAATCCGGGCGTGCGTCGCGGACGCGGAGATCTGCCCCGGCCGCGCAGTTGGCCCGTGGGATGAAGTGGTTTCGTGGAGAGGAGAGAGAGAGGACAGACAGAGACAGACAGAGAGACAGAGACAGACATAGAGACAGGGAGACAGAGAGAGACAGAGAGACAGAGAGACACAGAGAGACAGAGACAGACAGAGACAGAGAGGCAGAGAGGGACAGAGAGAGGCAGAGAGACAGACAGAGATACAGACAGAGACAGACAGAGAGAGACAGAGATAGAGAGAGATAGAGAGACAGAGACAGAGAGACAGAGAGAGACAGAGACAGAGAGAGACAGACAAAGGGATACAGAGACAGAGAGAGACAGAGACAGAGAAGCAGAGAGAGTGACAGAGGCAGACAGACAGAGAGAGAGAGAGAGGGAGACAGAGACAGACAGAAAGACAGAGAGACAGAGACAGACAGAGTGACATAGAGATAGAGAGAGACGGAGAGACATACAGAGAGACAGAGAGAGACAGAGACAAAGAGATACAGAGTCAGACAGAGACAGAGAGGCAGAGAGGGACAGAGAGAGGCAGAGAGACAGACAGAGATAAAGACAGAGACAGACAGAGAGAGACAGAGATAGAGAGAGATAGAGAGACAGAGAGACAGCGAGAGACAGAGAGAAAGAGAGAGACAGACAGAGAGAGACAGAGACAAAGAGATACAGAGAGACAGAGACAGAGACAGAGAGACAGACAGAGAGAAGAGACAGAGAGAGACAGACAGAGATACAGAGACAGAGAGACAGAGACAGAGAGGCAGAGAGAGTGACAGAGACAGACAAAGAGAGAGAGAGGGAGACAGAGACAGACAGAGAGAGAGAGACAGAGAGAGACAGCGAGAGACAGAGAGAGACAGAGAGAGAAAGAGAAAGAGAGAGGCTGAGAGAGAAAGGGAGAGAGACACGGAGAGAGAGATAGACCAAGGAAGAGAGACTGAGATAGAGACACTCAGACTGACAGAGAGGCAGAGAGAGAGAGAGAGAGAGAGAGAGAGAGAGAGAGAGAGAGAGAGAGAGAGAGAGAGAGAGAGCGGTCGCGGAAGGCCAACCTGCGTTGTGGAGCCGTGCACAGCGCGCACACAACAGCGAGGGCGGAGGCGAGGGGTGGAAGACACGATTTAAGCTTTTAGTGAGACCTGATTGAGAATAACAGCTTCAGTGTTGGGATACAATGATCTTCAATGTCAATTGGAACGAGTGTTTAAGGAAAACACAACCTACTGCGGTAAATAACAGATTGACGTGGTACATGCACTACAATTTACGATGTAGTTTCACTACTTGATTGTTACAGTTCAAGTGAGAAGCTATAAATGATGATAGTTACTATTCTTAATACATCATTAGATTTAATTTGACATGCTATTATTAATGAGCAATATTTAAGTAGAATAATGCTAAATTTGAATCAGAGTTCAGCGAAATGAAATTGATTACTCCAGTTACTAATAATTTCACATAACTTCAGTATACTACAATTTTAAATTTATTTATATTATACTAATATTCACTTATTTAAACACAACAATTCATAATAATTTTTATAAAATTTATGTAATACAATAATAAGTTGTGTTAAATTAATATTCTCTTATTTTTACTTACGTAAGTTTGAGAAAGCTTCGTGAAATATTGATTTTGCGTGAGAAAATTGAAATGCTTACATTTACACACTAATTTACAATAGGCATTCTACATCTGTATTTTCTGACGTTACAGGTGCTGATTGCGTTTTTAAGGCTGGGTTATCTATAAATTTTGAAAGATATTGTCGTTTGAGAAAGATGAAAACTTTTCCTAAGTTACTGGCGATAGTTCTGGAGACCTTCTATTTAAAATTTACACACCTTCCTTACATGAATTTCTGCGAAGAAATAAATACTTGTGACGCTTTGGAAGCTAATTATGGAATTAACCTTTTTCTTGAGAATGTGTACATTGTATTTGGAATGAACATTTCTTACAGGAATTGATTCATACTTACTTGAAATACAAGAATAATAATTGCTCAAAGTAAGTAATGTTCTTACTTTTATGGCTGTCTGTTATTTTTACATTTCTATCGTGTTCTTAAATTCGCTCCCCTGTATTATGTAACTTGCATTTACAGATTTATATGTTTTTTTGCTTCGATCCGGCATTCCATGGAAATTTAATCCTGAAGTTTATATGTACTTCTTGTTTCTGATGATTTGTCGCGTAACATTTATAGCTGCTAGGTTGAAATAGGATTTTTGAAATATAAATTGCCCATGTTTCACTTGTACACACCTTACATGGTCATAGACATTCAGCGACTTTAAAGTTTTTCATACAGCCGCTGCAACCGCATTAACAATATAGCAGGCATAAAAACATGAGTACGGAGTTTAGGTCTGCACAGTTATTATTGTGAACAAACAACAGCAGAAGAAAAAGGGGTCCTCATAACGCGAGGAATAAAGAAAAATGATAACGACCCCAATAAGAATTAAAGGCGAAATAACAGTAGCGTGTCCGTCGGAGGAACATTGATCCGATTTCCTCGGAGGGCAAAGGCAACGAGAGGAAAGGAACGGGCGCCTCGTCTTTGGGCCGAGGCAGTGCCTGGGCGGGCGAGGCCGGCTAATTGGCGATGACGGAAACGGTGTTCTCCTTTAGTCGCGCTGGGCGGCGACACGAAGCGAAGCGCGATTCGATTACGGGCGTCATTAAGGGGATTCGCATTAAGTCGATTTAACCCGCGCAAACGGGCTGGCGACCGGCCGCGGCCCCGGCCCCAACCCCGACTCTGGCTCGGGCTCCGGCCCGCCAGCGTCGCGCCGCTCGGCTCGGCCCGGCCCTGCGCTGCCCCGCAGAGCGCCTGCGCCGCCCTCGCCCACGCCCACGCCCCCGCCCCTGCCCACGCCCTCGCCCTCGCCCACGCCCCCGCCCCCGTCCCCGCCCACGCCCACGCCCACGCCCACGCCCACGCTCACACCCCCGCCCACGCCCGCGCCCACGCCCCCTCCCACTCCCACGCCCACGCCCCCGACCCCGCCCACGCCCACGCCCAAGCCCACACCCGCCAGCCCGAATGAGGAGGAATGCGCGCAGCATCACAGCGAGCGCGTTGTGTTGACGCTTCAATGACTGAACGCGCCCAGGTGCCCGCTGGTGGGAGATACCTGGTTAGTGGAAACCCCGTTAGCCGACGGTAGGTTGTCACTGTATCGCCTCTGACCGGGAGGTCCTAGGTTCGAGTCCTGACAGCGACAGGATTTTCGACACTAGCTTTTCAGCTAGGTCGAATTCAGTCGCTGTCTGGAGGAGAATTCAAGCGGCCGGCTGTTCTGATCGGCAATTTTCCGTGGTTTCTCCGATCAACACCACGCGAATGCCGGAGCAGTACCCTAACAAACGGGCCACGGACCGCGTGCGATCTTTCCTTTCTCTTCCTTGTCCTATCCTCTCCCCTTACACACACAAACACACTAACATGCACTACACTACCACATATTCCGGGAGACCGGTCGGGAGCTTAGAGCTTGTCCCGGTTGGGGCGGTGCCCCGCTGGTGGGAGAGTCCTGGTGAGAGGGAAACCCTACTAGCCAACGGTAGGTCGGCGCCGGATCTCGCCATCCAGCGGGGGAAGATCATCACCACCTCCCGAGGAAAACAACATGCACTTCACTTATGGGACTAATGACCTCGGTAGTTGACGTGCCCGGAATCACTAACAACCTGAACGCGCCCATGGCGTTCGTGGATCTTATTTACGGTTGCGACGGGTCCAAAGACGAACTGACTTTTAAGAACATTTCATTCTTTTTAAATATTCCTTGTGTGGAAAATTCACCTTTACATTTGTTTTGCAAATATGAAGCAATAGAGATGTTTTGATGGTGATCCTGTCTCTTCCCAGTTGCTTGTTTCTGTCACAGTCGTTTCATCACCTCATTCTGACACGAAGGATGGTAGTGGTCGTGACATGTCGTAGACTCAATCACTGAACGCAATGATGGTGGCGTCACAAGAGCAATCCCAGCGTGCATGATTATTATTTATAGTTCTGCAACTGGTTGGAGGAGGTACTAAGAACATTTCATTCCTTTTGAAATTATCGTATGACCAAATCGCTTCCCCTTTCGGTTTTCCGAAAGATGTACTTCACTGGGAAACGTGAAGGTGTCTCCTCTTTAGATGCTTACTTCTTTTGTTCGATTGAGCTTACTTTAATTAAATAGTACTTTGCAATGGTGGTGCGAGAATAACGCAATGGATCGTTTCATTAAGTGAAAATACTGTCTGACAAAATATAAAGTATATAAAGATATATAAAATATATTAAGAACTCTCAAAGATATTCTTGATGTTCCATTAAATAATCATTTTTTGCAACATGTCATCCTCTTTTTTCTCCCTATTTTATAATTACTGATAGAGTTAGCTAGTTAAATTGTATTAGCATATGCTGGTCGAGGTACGATCACTACTGAAAACCACATTTGTTGCCCACGGAACATTTTTATGTTCTTTATTTTTTCAAGTCTATCTTAGTTTTATTGCTTTGCAATTTTAATTTCTAAAACAATGTGTATTTGTATTGCTGTTTGTCATTTGTAATTCTTTATTTCACATTCGTGTAGAACATTAAGTAGTTTTTAATTAACTTTCGCTCGTAACATTTGACATTGAATAACTTCATTTATTATTCACATCATTCCATACCCTCTTCAACTTTGCTGTTCCTTCGCAAGGTGTTGATTAGGAGGAATTCTGTTAGTTCAAAGCGACCACAATTCTTGACATTTAATTGTAAATAATATACAATAATAAATATCTACTCGGCGTAAAATTCATGAAATGAGTCTGTTCAAAAGTTCATGAAGCATTTCTACATTTGCGTCATGAGATTTATTTACGTACAAAACGTATTGCAAAAATGTTTCCTTCACTTCTCTCCCGGGAAAGTCCGAAAGCAATACGAGTATTTTTTTAGAAATGTCTGCAAGTGAGAGACAATGACCACTACGACCACTAAAGTAAACAATTGGTGCTAAAAACAGCACGTACTTTCTCGCCTTCAGTAACAGTTATGTAACACTATTTAGACCACAATTTCTCTTCGAATTATCCCATCTCAGTCATTATTTTTTGTAAAACTCATTACAAATCGAACAAAATTTGATGAAAAAACTAAATATATTCAAGTAAATATCAACACAACTTTGACAATTATAACTGCTTTTCATTCAGTTATATCATGTCCCACCAATGAGACGTAATTCACAGAAATTCTGCTACCGATTTGCGGTGTGGAATATCATTGTTGCATTTCAATCTGATATTCCCTGAAGGCTAGCAATTTTTATTACATACATTTCAAATAGGTTTTCCATACTTCCAAAATATTAGGGAGTAACTGTATAATAAAAGGTCGAATTTTTAAAAAATATAGTTATTTCCTGTTCAAATTTCTACAATGTTTCAGGATGTTGAATAAAATTATACAGAACTTTTTGCAGAATTCATATCATAATTATTGGTAATTATGATTTTATTTTAATGATATATTCGAGTAAAATAGGATTTTATTAAGTATTTAGTAACTTTTGATTATAAATTTACAGTTTTAAGAGAAGTTATTACTTAACATTAATGTTGAAAATTATTTATGGAGGGTGAAATATATCTTTGGGGAAGCGGGAACGAATTCGTTTTGTGATAATTTTTTCCCCGATTGAAATGTTGATAAATAGGATAATTTGTTAAGGAGTTGAAGAAATTAGAAGATTGATTAATTATAAATATTTTAGTTAGTTTGATTTGTAACTCATTATGTATCTGTTTGTTGGAGATGAACCATTCAGCCTTTAGAATACTCCGCAAATATTCATTTTGAATAGTTTGTATTTTCTTCATGTTTGATGCAGAAGCATTGCACCAAATTGGGCATGCGTATGTAAGTGATGGTGTTATTATTGCCTGGAATATTGATATATCACAATCAGTTTATAATTTTGAAAATTTATTAGTTAAAGGGTATAATTTTGATATTTTTTGATAAGTTTAATTGGCAATATTTTGAATATGTGTTTCGAAGTTAATTGACGTTCGAAATAGAGTTCTAAATATTTAATTGGAATATGATTTTCTATTCAGAATATATTTATATTATTTATTTTCACACATGGGGGATTAGTAAGTCTGCAAAGTGTAAAAACTTTTGTTTTAGATGTATTTCTTCTTCTTCTTCAGTGTTGAGTCATATTTCTTCACTGAAATCAAAATGACAATGTTTTTAGATACTTCTCCTTTCTTGCGCACCGACGATGAAGTAAAAAAAATGTAATATAATGATGGAAAATGAAACTTTGTCTAAGAGTAATATAAGCAATGCTACTAGTTAAGCGGAAATTGCTACTTTTGTATTGAAACATTAACGTTAGAGAGTTACACTCACGATTTTATGGAGAGAAATGGTAGCTGATACGTTTAGAAAATGAAAATTGTTCAATATTCATTTTAAAATACAATAAATACTCAGTGAATTGTGCAGAAAGGGAATAGAGGGATTTAGCGGTTGTGTGTTTTCTTTGTTTACACTTAGCCACCTGTCTCGAATCCCTTAACCCATCTGGTTCTACTTTCACTGCCGCCTTCAGATTCTATTGCATTTATTTTGACTTAATGTATGAAAGCAAGTTAAAAATAATATTTATAATATGACGATGTATGACTTTAATTTCAGTCTTTACTTTTCAAGCTAAGACACCTCTATTTTAGCAGCCAACAACTCATTTGAATCAACAGTGGTGAATCAAGTGATTCAGTACCTATATCGTGTCTCACGAAGACACGGTCAATATTAATGGTTAGTCTTTTCTGTTTCAATATTCTAACTTAGCGGTTATCTATAAATGTTGCAAACGACCATGATCACTGTCAAACAAACAGATCACGTCCACTAATCATCACTAATATCTGGACTTAACATGTACCATCTCATCTCGGAACCCCATTATCTACCATATGCGTCCATGTCCACAGTCATCACATCGGAGCATCAGTCAATGTCGTCGGCCAAACCAATTACTAGATCTAGAATGTACCATCATAATTCACCACACTCACATACGCACATAGACATACGAATGAATACATGCGCATAATGAGCCTTCGGAGCCCGGCGGGACACACACACACACACACAGATGCGCATCAAAATTAGATTATGACCGCTACAATGAACTATTTAAAAAATAACGCGATTCAATACACATATGCAGTACGCGGACTGTCACGTACAAATTCTGGCACTCTGTCATAGAAATACTCAGGGCAAAGTCTAGAGGCACGTTATGTCGCAAACGCCGCCGGAAACAATCTGACGTACTCCATCTAATCCACACATTATATGGCACCTTTGTACAAAGGAACGTGTGAACTCACAGATAATCCCTGAACGGCATGAATTAACTATAAGCGGATTTTAGAGTCCAGCCAAAAGCACTTAAATATCTCTTTATTACGCTCTTTGAATTCAGCACGCCACTATCTCAGCTCATAAGCGGCCGCCATCAAAAATCAGTGACCTTCGTTCTCTTTCCTCGCTTTCGCGTGGCCCACGCCACCCCCCACCACCATCTGCTCCAACAGCGCCACGCCCCCCCCCCCCCCGCGCCCACTCTCGGCGTCAGCATCCTAAGCCCCCGCCCCCGCCCCCGCCCCCGCCCGCGGGCGCCCGGCGTCGCCCTGCTGGCCCTTCCGCGCCGGCCAGGAACTCATAAAAATGGACGCGCGCCTGGCGGAACAGGGGGCACGGGGACGGCTCCCCCCTCCCCCGCGCCCCCGGCGGGCGAAGGAGAGCCGCCCACTGTGGCTCCGCGGCGCAGCGCGGGTGCGGCGTGGCGGGAGGCGAGGGGAGGCGGTCACAGAGGCCGCGCGGATACGGTGGGAGTGGGGATTCGCAGAGGAACGGGGAAAGCGCGAGGGACCGCACGCGTGGGGCGGCGCAGGGCGGGAAGAGGGGGCGTGGAGTTACGGCGGGGTGGTGTAGGAAACGCGGAGGGTGAAACGCGCGAGAGGGGCGGGGCGTGCCGGGGGGGTGGCGGATGGTCAATGGAGGTGAGCGCGGGCACGGGGCAGCCGTCGTCGCTGGCCCACCGCCACGAGACGGCGGAACGGCCAGCCCGCCCCGTCTTCCCCGTCCAGAGTGTCCGCCGTCCGCCGTCCGCCGTCCCCGCGCCGCGCCGCCGATCCCTCGGGGGTGGCTGGCGCGCGGGGAGCGGCGGTGGCGGCGGCGGCGGCCACCCTTTTAGCAAGTCGTAAAGCCATAAATTGGGAGGAGTTCGCCTCCGCAGCCGCCGAGATCCCGAGCCTCGGCGGCGGCTGCGTCGGGGAGGGGGGCGGGGACTGCGCGAGGCCGTGCGGTGCCGGCTGTCGCCGCGCCCGTTCCGCCCCCCGCCCTGTGGTCGCTCCACCTTCCTCCCTCGCTGCAGCTCTTCGAGGCGACTTTTCTCCCAAGCTATTGGGCTCATCTCCCTGCCCAGGTTAGCCCTCATGTTGCCAGCAATTATTTATATTGGCATTTCTTTCATTGCCTTTGGGACTGACAGTGGCGTCCTTATTGTCGTTGATTGTCATTTCCCATGCCAATATTCTAATCGACCTCTTTCTTGTGACTCTGCTTTCCCTAACCAGCGAACGAAATCGCCTCAACGTCGTGACATTTCTATTACCTGTATTAAAAAATCTATCCTCTTTATTACTTTATTGAATATTCCCGAGCTCGTGGTTCGTTGGAATGGCGTTTGGGATCCACGAAAATGATTTTTGGATCCCGCTGGAAATGATTTGGGATCCCGCTCTTTGCTGCCTCCATGCCATCGTCTAGCTGCCGTTGGTACCCTCTTCCGTGGCATAGAATATCATCGTCCCTCATTTCTGCGAAGTGCATCTGATGGGATCTGCACTCAGTTCTTCGTGCCTCTCAGCTTTCCCCGCTCCGCCCCACTCCGCCACACCACGCCATGCTACGCCACGCCACGCCATGCCACGCCACGCCGCGCCGCACCACGCCCCGCCACGCCTCGCCACGATACGCCACACCATGCCACGCCACGCCGCTCCCTCTCACCACACCGCGTCGCGTCGCGTCGCACCATGCCCTGCCACGCTCCGCCACGGCACCCCACGCCGCGCCCCGTCATGCCCCGCCACGCCGCGCCACGTCACGCCACGTCGCGCCACGCCACGCCGCACCTTGCCACGCCGCGTAACGCCACATAACGTCCCGCCAGGCCACAACGCCTCGCCACACAGCGCCACGCCACGCCACACTGCGCCGCGTCCCGCCCCGCGTCCCGCCCCGCGTCCCGCCCCGCGTCCCGCCCCGCGTCCCGCCCCGCGTCCCGCCCCGCGTCCCGCCCCGCGTCCCGCCCCGCGTCCCGCCCCGCGTCCCGCCCCGCGTCCCGCCCCGCGTCCCGCCCCGCGTCCCGCCCCGCGTCCCGCCCCACCACGCCGCACCCTGCCATTGCCGGCCACGCCACACCGCTCCACGCCTCGCGGCGCCGCGTCACACCACGCCACGCCGGGCCGCGGGCGGAGCAGGGATTAGGGCGCGCGCGCACGCCGGGGCGCCACGCCCGAGCGCTCTTTCGCCCTCCCGCCCCTCCCCACTCCCCCAGCGCGAGGCAGCCACAGTTGCTGCCCTCCCCTCCCCCTCCCCCTCGCGAGTTACGAGGACCCGAAGCCACCAGGTGGAAGCAGGAGATCGTCCGTCAGGGGAACAGAGAGGGAGAATGTAAAGCTAAGGTGAGCGGAAACAGTGTTACGTATATGAATATGGAATTTACGACCACTGTAATATTAATAACTAGGGCTGAGAAGTTACAGTAGTTTATTCATTCTACAATAATTTCTCAACTGAGAGGAGAATTGAGATGTCTTCTGATATAGACTTCCGAAAGGACGATTATGTGCGAATAACCTGAAGCGAATAAAAGCAACAAAACTAAAAGGCTGTATTATTCTAGAAGTCGCCATAGGTGTTGATAGATACTGAAGAAGTTTTGTGTGAGAGAACATGATCATGCGATGGGGAGGAAGAGAAGATTAGAAACAATAGGGAGAAAATGTAGAAAACTGTTAAATTGTATGCTGGAAAATTGTGAATATCCACCAACTTTAAATTTGTTACAAACGGATCATGAGAAAATAATAATGTAATACAACAGACTGTTCATTCAGATTCGGTAGATACGTTATGATTGCAGAGGACAGATAATCATTCAATTGTTCTTCCTTTTAACTTTATATTGTGGTATTTAATCGTTTTGATACTGATGAATTACAATCGAGAAAAAAACGAAAATTTTTCCGCCGTCATGGCTGTATTTTCATTGCAATGCGTTGTTATTTCACTACCTTCTTCTCCCTTTTTCATATTGGAATTGTTGAAGAACAGGCTAACCGTAGACAGATTATTTGTTGGTTTTTGGAATCGGACTGAAAGGGAAATTATGGATTGTTCCCGGAATAGACTGACAGCGGCGGGCAAGAGGAAAACATGCTAGGGATTGGTGGCCTCTGGTCGGGCGGCGAGGGGCGCAGTGGGTGGGGAGGGCTCCGGGAGAATCGGTGGGCGGGAAATCGAGTTGGATGTCGACAGTGGTGGGTGAGTGGGCGGGGTTGGCCGATGAGAGGGGTGCGGGAGTTAAAGGCTCGGTGAAACAGGCCGGAAGGTTCCGGGAACTGCGTCGTGCGCGGCCGGGGGCTGGGAGGGGCGGGGCGGGGTGGGGCGGGGTGGGACAGGGCGGGGCTGGGCTGGACGGGGCGGGGATGGGCGTGGCGGGGGGTGGGTGTGGTGGGGCAGGGCTGGGTGGGGCGGGGCGGCACAGGGTAGGGCGCGGGCGTGTCCCCGCAGCGGGCGCCCGCACCGCGCCGTCTCCGCCCCCGCGGCCCCGCCCGGATGACGAGTGGCGGCCGCGTTTTGCCGACGAAGGGAAACGGGAGGCGGCGCGTGCCGGCCCGCGCTCGTTAATAAGGAACCGACCGTACATCGTTACGCTAATTTCCTCTATTTTGTAGGAGTGAATAATGTTCCTGCGCGACTCAAAAAATATGGGAGCGTGGGAATATATGTGCTCCGTTTGAATAAATAGGGTGTGGAAGTAAGGATTTCAAATAACTCACGGCTTATGACCGTAAAATATTTGAGTAATCTCCTCGATAAAATATTACGAACTTGACGTAAAATTATGTAACCCAGTCTCCCCAACTCTTTGTTGGTTGTTCTTCTACGAATGCATATTGCGTCTGCAACTGGAAAACTTAGGAATCGTTTGCTTCACTTCGGAGTCGAAAACATCAAAAAGAAATACGAGAGTGTTCGTCTTTCGCTGTGGGATGGAGGAATTCGATGTGGCCGAGGGCGCAATGCCGGGCGTGCCTGCGACGGGGCGCTGTGCAGAGGCGAAATACACGTCCACGGAAAGGACGCCCTCCGCTTCTCGTGGTGCAGGCGCGACAAGACGCGACAGGTGAGGGGGAAGGGGCTGCTTTCGCGATGACAGATCCATCCCCTTTATGCCCCTTCCTCCGGGCGCGGCAAGAAGCTCGCGGGGGTGACGGTGAAGGTGACGGCGGAGTCGACTGCCGAGGCGGCAGGGCGGTGCCGGGTGAGAAGAGGAGGAACGCCAACTTTGGCGGACGCGCAAAAGAGGGCGAAAGGTGGCAGAACAGAAAGAGGTAGAGAGAAGAGGAGAACAGCAGTGGGTGGAGTCCGAAACGAAACACTGCCATAGAAGAATCTACGGAGGGAAACAACCGTAGGAGCCGGGCAAGACGGTTATGCAAAGGGGCTGCAGCGGAGGCCAAGCGACGGCAGAGCGGGGGGCGCAGGTCAAAGAACGCGCGCGGGAGGACGTCGCCGCCGCAAGAAGCTCCTGCGTGTGGAGCGAGCGACGTTGGCGCCGCGCGGAGAGGAGATGAATTACCCTCGGGGCCGACAGCGACTCCTGGGCGTCGCGACGCGCGCGGGCGGCCGCCCGCCTGCCTGCCTGTCTGCCGCCGGCGCCCGGAGCTGGAGAGAGCAACGCCGCTCAGCCAGTGGCGGGGGCGGCGGTGGCGGCGGTGGCGGCGGTGGCGGCGGTGGCGGCGGTGGCGGCGGCGGTGGCGGCGGGGGCGGCGGGGGCGGGGGCGGTGGGGGCGGCGGGGGCGGCGGGGCGGCGGGGGCGTCGGGGGCGCGGGGGCAGGTAGCACGCGGCCAGGTATCGGATCCCGCTCCATCACAGCGCCGCTGCCGCCGCCGGAATCAAATTTGCGGGTGACGCACACCGATGATGCATGGGGCCCGGCGACCCGCCGGGGCGCCGCCGCCACCGGGGCCCGCGCGCCCCCGGTGGCGCCTCGCCCCGCCCCCGCCCGAGCGCGTGGGCATGCGCTCGCCCGCCCCGGCCGCGCGCCAGCCGCGAGCCTTCGGCCTCTTAGACGTGTCAAGGCCTTCCCCCTCACTGCGACATATCAAAACATTCGTTGTCAAGGTTTTGAGTTTGCATTTTGAAAATATGATAAATTCGGAAACGAATCGAAAGTTCAAAAATAATTTTATTAATGCAAATATGATCCTCCATATATTGTAATACAGCGCCTCTGATCGCGAGGACCTAGGTTCGAGTCCTGACGGCGGTAGGATTTTCGACACTAGCTCTTCAGCTAGGTCGAATTCAGTCGCTGTCTGGAAGAGAATTCTAGCGGCCGGCTGCTCTGATCAGTAGTTTTCCGTGGTTTCTCCGATCAACACCAGGCGAATGCCGGAGCAGTACCCTAACAAACGGGCTACGGACCGCGCGCGATCTGTCCTTCCTCTGCCTTGTCCTATCCTCTCCCCTTACACACACGCTTACACTAACATGCACTACACTACCACATATTCCGGGAGACCGGTCGGGAGCTTAGAGCTTGTCCCGGCTGGGACGGTGCCCCGCTGGTGGGAGAGTCCTGGTTAGGGGGAAACCTCACTAGCCGACGGTAGATCGGCACCGGATCTCGCCATCCAGCACCATCATCTGCCGAGAAGAAACATGCACTACACTAACGGGACTAATGACCAAAGTAGTTGACGCGCCCGGAAACATGAAAAAAACATTCAATCAATATATTATAATATTGTGACGTCGTGGGAATACACAGTAATCACAGACACGAGCTTCAATGATAAATATGTACAGGTTTATTCACAATATGTACAGTAAATAATTAAAGTTACTCTTAGCTCTGGTAGACGTTTACTCCCGTGATCTCAGGAGCGATCCTTAAAAATGAAATGTCTGACTCGTAGCCCGCGCCACTCCTTAGCGAGCCTTATGCACACAGCATACAGCTCCGGCGACCCCGATCACCCGAGGAAATAGTGTCCACAACGGTGTCCCAACACATGGGTTGCCGTACGAACCTAGCTCGGCTCCGCACCGCCCTGGGCGCAAGTTTTGTGCGTTCGCACGAGGGTTCCACTAAGCTCGACAAACCCCGCCCCCGTGATCTGTGTTCGCTCTTATATAGCTCCCACCCACGTGACCTGAAACGTCACTGAGTCACACGGTCCGCGCTAGGCGCGTTGCCAGGCATTTTGGACATCCATTTCCTCTATTCTAAGAATTTTGCACGCGGCACGCGGCAAAAATGCGCTGTCCCGCATTTTGGGCATCCCTTTCCCTAGCTCTTAGAATTCTCAAAATACCTCATTGTTCTCACATCCTGCCTGGCCCCTGGCGTCTAATCCCTTGACGCAGCTACCTTGTGACGCCCCGCTGGTCGCTCTGTGTAGCCCTACAATACGTTACAATTATTTTTTGTAAGAAATTAGGAAAATTTCGTGAAATATTTTATCTTTTTAAATTTATTTATTTTTATTTTATTTATTATAATGTAGGGACAAACGTGTTATATATATATACTTGGGCGGATATATATAATATATATATATATATATATATATATATATATATATGTATATATATATATATAATATATATATAATATAATATAATATAATATATATATATAATATAAATATATATATATATATATATATATATATATATATATATATATTATATATATATATATATATAATATAAATATATATATATATATATATATATATATATATATATATATATATATATATATATATATATATATATATATGTGTGTGTGTTTGGCATTTTAGAGTCAGATTAATTCGACATTTGCCAGCTGACTGTGTTCGCAGGCCAGGGCATGGGTTTCTATATTACACCTGAGGGGATAAGGGAGGTATGAAGTGAGCATGATCCACTCCCATCATCGCAACTAGCTTATTTGGTACATCAGAGATTTATTTCGTTCAGTCATATAAACTGAGACAATTTGTATTAGAAAAGCTACAGCATCATTTTTGCCCGCGTCTGGGTATCGAATCCGGGACCGCCTCACAGAAAGCCACCTGGTCATCAGCCACCCGTACGGCACAAAAAATGTATTGAATCAATTTTGTACTTATTGCTATTTCATATTTGAATACCTTTACGTTCATTATTCGATTACTTTTACACAACTTTCAATTAATTAAATGTACATTTATCTACACTAAAATAATGCGTACTTTCGGACAACTGTTTGTTGGATAGTTTTAATAATATTTGTTTTAGAATATCTTCATGACCTGCTTTCAATGATTTAAAATTCTTGGAAACCTTCAGAAAGTAAGTTGATGAAAGCAATCATAAATAAACACATTTAAAAATATCTGTTTGAAAACAAAATTTCAGTTTAGGAAATTTGTATAGAGTTTTGGATGTACTACATTATTTTCTTCACAATCGCATTTGAAGAGCAACATATCAAAATGGTACAATACAAAATATTAAGCGTTTTAAAGTGGTCGTAGGACTTTTCATTTTATGATGTTACCACACATACATATTTCACATTTTTAAATTTAGCACCTAGCCTCCGATCCACCGATTATAAACCCTTCCTCTGAATAATGGAATTCATACACGTGCATTTTTTACTTCCGTCGCCGAGATAATCATTTTACGAAAATCGCGCGGATTAACACGAAAAACATTAGCCTAACGAAGCGCCACCAATTGTACATGCTTCGTCACTTGAATACCAGATTGCAGCACAAAGCAGCACATATGTCTGACGACACTCGAATTCCAAGGAGTGCAAAGATACCGTCTAGAAACTTCCAGCGTTTCCTGGATGGCGTTTGTTGAACGATGGAAACACGGAGTGAATCTTGCAAGTTTACTTAGAATATATTTCTCTCTGTGGCAATCAATTTTGTCACCCGCCAGCGCTTATAAACTTTGTGCGAGAAATTAAGTCAGGGGGGTTGCATGTAGGGAAGCCGCGTGTGCAAGCAGGAGGGACCCCATTGTCACCTGCACCGCAAGGAAATAGAGAATTCAAGTAGTAAATGAACTACATACAGGTGATTTCTAAGCTTATTTTCAGTGCCTATGACAATATTTTAATATCTTTAGGTGCTAACAATACTTATTGAAATAGCGGAATTCTCCATAATGCATATCAGAGATAAAGTTGCGTGTAGTCTTTACAAAGGTCACCTTCGCATCATAATCTCTCCAAATACCCTCCCAGTCAATCAAGCAATTCGAAGCCATAGCTGAGGTGTAATGTCATTTTTATATTATTTAATTAAACTGAATAATCGTTGACTCAGCTATTTTTAGTTTACATACGCAAAGCCTAATATATTCAGAAGTCGCTTCAAATTAAAATCAAATATACTGTAGAGTTAATAGATTTTGATCTGCTGTTCCACGTTTTTAGGGTTATGTGCACTGAAAGAGATTTTAGTCTAGGAAGGAAATTGTACATTCAAATAGTAAATGAACTACATACAGGTGATCTCTAAGCTTATTTTCAGTGCCTATGACAATATTTTAATATCTTTAGGTGCTGACAATACTTATTTAAGTAGCGGAATTCTCCATAATGCATATCAGAGATAAAGTTGCGTGTAGTCTTTACAAAGGTCACCTTCGCATCATAATCTCTCCAAATACCCTCCCAGTCAATCAAGCAATTCGAAGCCATAGCAGAGGTGTAATGTCATTTTTATATTATTTAATTAAACTGAATAATCGTTGACTCAGCTATTTTTAGTTTACATACGCAAAGCCTAATATATTCAGAAGTCGCTTCAAATTAAAATCAAATATACTGTAGAGTTAATAGATTTTGATCTGCTGTTCCACGTTTTTAGGGTTATGTGCACTGAAAGAGATTTTAGTCTAGGAAGGAAATTGTACATTCAAATAGTAAATGAACTACATACAGGTGATCTCTAAGCTTATTTTCAGTGCCTATGACAATATTTTAATATCTTTAAGTGCTGACAATTCTTATTGAAATAGGAGCGGAATTCTACATAATTCATATCAGAGATAAAGTTGCGTGTCGTGTTTACAAAGTCCACCTTCACATCATAATCTCTCGAAATATCCTCACAGTCAATCAAGCTATACGAAGCGACAACAGAAGTGTAATGCCATTTTTATATTATTTAATTAAACCGAATAATTTTTGACTCATCTGCTTTTAGTTTGAACCTAAATATATTCAGAAGTCGTTTCAAATTAAAATCAAATATACTGTAGAGTTAATAGATTTCGATCTGCTGTTCCCCGTTTGTACACTGAAACAGATTTTAGTCTGGTGTAAAGGAAACGGTAGCATTTTGTTTCCCCACCCGCCCTCGCGTGCTGCCCGGCGCCGCGCCGGTGGGGCTTTGCGAGCGCGATACGTCCGGCGCCGGCGTCTTTGATGTGGTTTCGGGTTCTCCAATAAAGGATCGCGGATTACGGCGACGCACGGCGACTCGCCAAGAATATTGAGTTATTGAAAGGCATCTGGAGGGTACCATTGCTGGGAAAGGGGAATGCCTGACGTGCTTCTGCGCAGCGGTATGGTCCATGCGATGGACGTTCGGTGAGAGTTAGCTTTGTTTTGGATTTCCTTTCTCAACAAATACGTGTCAAGATATTGGATAAAAAAACAAACAATGTTTTTGTGTGAATAATTTTAGCTGAGGAAAACATCCCAAAGACCTGGTACTTCATTTTAGCTTAGTTTACTATTGTATTTGAACGCAGCCTGACTGGTGGGTTTTCCCCGACTAGCGGGTTTTCCTCCAAGGTCGAGCGGCGAGTGAGGTAGTGTGTTTCTGTATTAAAAGATTACAGTCGCTGGGGGTGAATACCAGGCTGCCGCGTAGCACGCAAACATTTTGGAGTAATGTTATTCAATTCAAATTGTTTTTAACTTCCGTTTATGAATTTATAATTCTTCAACAAAATTTGCCACGTTTTTGTGTCTATTTTAATATTTCATTTATGTTTTTAAAAGTTGCTTCTAACTTATTCTTGGTTTCTACTAACTACTTTACAACTTAAATATATTTTTTACATTTGTATATAATATTACATTTTTGCACTCTTTGTATATATCTGACATGTGGTTAGGCGGAAGAGCGGGCCTGATGGCCCAAGCCTCGCCATATTAATAAAGGCATTATTATTATTATTATTATTATTATTATTATTATTATTATTATTATTATTATTATTATTATTATTTTGTTTTCTCTCAAAGTTTTTGGTTTAACATGGATACCACACAGATACAATATCAAAGCATGGTAGCACTGGCATATTTAAATTCTACAAAAAAAAAAAAAAAAAAATAATAATAATAATAATAATAATAATAATAATAATAATAATAATAATAAAAATAATGAACTTTCAAAACCCAACATGTCCTCCCATGAATCTCCTGACTAGTGAGCAGGTACTGATTATAACCGACTTCTGGAGGCTGATGATAATGCTCTTCTCCAAGCCGAGTTCTTCAATCGATCTCCAAAGAGTTTTTGGTATAACTCCAGTTCCTGACAGTACAATTGGGATAGTTTTAACTTCTGACACTCGCCATTGTTCTTTTACGGCAAATACTAGTTCTCTGTATTTGTCGATTTTAGTCTGGTGTGTTGTCATCATGTTGCTGGTATATTATTATTATTATTATTATTATTATTATTATTATTATTATTATTATTATTATTATTATTATTATTATTATTATTATTATTAATTTTATCGGGCTTTATTTCGGGAGTGTTTGGACAATGTTTATCTGCTAAAGACGTTGCACGTGTTTGTATTGACAGATCCATTCATGTACTAGATAATTTTCAACGTTTGATGTACTATTATATGCATTGTGCTTTTGTTCCCTGTATAAATTATAGGGATGACTTAAAACTCACTAAGAAAATCCTTTGTCTCTTTTCTGTTAATTATAATGAGGAATGATGTTGGATGTAGAGTTACATTTCAAGTTAACTTCCCATCACACGCGCTTTAGTACAAAAGTGAGGGTTAGCGAACATTGGTTAAGTGTCTTTCATAAATTAAGTTTACGTCTTTTAATCGTATAATCCGCGGCCAGCAATTAGCATATCTGGCCGCATGTAACTCTCGGAAGCTCCACTAGCCGGACATTCCTCATGGAATTTATGCAAGGAATGTGACCTCAAGAGCGACTCGGCGGCGGCAATCGTCCGCCGGTTGGTTCTTCAGTCGCACCGCAACGACCGCGACGGCGCCCCCGTGCCCGCAAGTACCGTCATCACCGCAAGCGCTGTCGTCGGCACTCTCCCCCAGGTGCCCTCACTTCCCGTTCCGCCTTTTGTGGCCGCAGACGCCGCGCCGCTTCCCCCTCCCTCCCTCCCCGCTCGCTTTGGTTTCCCTCTCCCTCCTTTCCTCCCCGCCTGCCGCCCTCCCTCTCTCTCTCTCTTTCGTTTTACCTCCAGCCGACGTGTTTCACGTTTCCGCTCTGACTTCCCAACGACCTGTCAACGCAACGTACTTCGCTGCGGTCATGTGTGTTGCGTGTCGCGTCTTTCCTGCCACCTCAAATACTCTACTTAGTCTTTACTACTCGTGACAGTTGTAATGTAGTGCACGCATTCCCTTGTTTTCTCCTTGTCGGAATGTCTGCTGGTGACAGCATGCATTTATTTAAGCTATCGTTCCTTTTTCATCTTTGTGCTTATTGATAAGGAAATGGGAGCTTAACTGAAAAAGTACTACTCGTTTTCATTTTAACGGTTTCAATGAATGCCGCATGTCATTGGATTAATACATTACGAGTTCCAGAACTAATTAATCTTTCAAGAAAATGTGACTGCAAGTTTCCGCTGTATATTGTTTTGTTTCACGCACATGATTAGTCTCTCGTACTCCACTACATTTTATCTTTCTAAACTTCTTAGATATTGTGATGACAATTCGACTTCCACAACAAAATCCCTTCTCATTATTTTAGAACGGACAATTACCTCCTGTATTAGATTCTTTAATTTGTAAGATACGACTTATTTATTTTGAACTGTTTCTGCCGTTAATGAAAGAGGGCGTATCGGGTCCACGTTGACCTCCGGGCGCCTTCATCGCCGACGGCGGCCAGGGCGACGTCGCGCGGGCGGCGGCCGGCCGCTGCATTAAAAAGGCGCGCTGGCGGCGGGGGCAATAAATGACTTGGAAACAGTCGCGTATTTTACCGCTGGGGAGGAAAGAGCGGGGGCGGAGCAGCGGGGGTGGGGGCACTTTTCCGCCCGCGGGCTCCGGAGGCCGTAAAAACCCCGGCGGGGACTGGCGGCGCCCCGCCCGACCTTCTCCGCCGCCGCCGCCACCGCCGCTGCTTTACCCCTTCTCCGGGCAGCCTCTTTTAAAAATTACGCAACGGTCCCCGTAATTGCTCAAATATTAAGGAATAATTATTGCGCGTGTTTCTGGGGGGATTTTACGTGGGAATTAGCGCGAGTTAGTGCCGGGGCGTGCCGCTGGGCGCGCGCCAAGCGCCGCCGATATATATCGCGCGCGCTTCGCCCTCGAGGCCGTCGCCGCTGCAGGGACGGCCCTGGCGGCAGCGTCGGCGAGGAGAGCGGAAGGACGGCGAAGCAGGACGGGGAGGGAGGGGGGAGGGGCGGGGCGGGGCGCCTGTCCGCGATCCATCAAGGCTCGCGACTTGATTAAACTCGCGGGGAGGCGTCGCCCGTCTCTAATTGCGACCCGCTCCTCCGCGGGTCGCCCACGCCGCCGCCCCCGTCCCGCCCCCGCCCCGCCCCGCCTCGCCCCGCCCCGCCCCGCCCCGCCCCGCCCCCGCTCCGCCTCGCCCCCTCCCCGCCATCGCCCCGCCCCCGCCCCGCCCTTCCCCTCCCCGCCCACGCCCCGCCAACGCCCCGCCCCGCCCAGCCCCGCCCAGCCCCGCCCCGCCCCTGCCCCGTGCCCATTCGGCCCCTGCCCCGCCCCCGCCCCGCCCCTGCCTCTGTCCTCGGCGTGGCGCCTCAGCGAAGCTGCCGTTGCTGTTGCCACCGCCGCCGCCGCCGCCGCCGTCGGGAAGCCAAGCGCGGTCGCCGCCGCGACAGGTGTGAGCCCTGTCGGCACCCTCCCCTCCCCTCCCCCTCCACCCCTGAGGCCTACTGGCAGAGCGCTCTCGGGTCGCCTCCGTTGCCAAGACTCCTCGCTTTGTCACTCCGTCGCCATAGTGCCACAAATTCTCCTGCAATCTTTCCGCCCTTCTGTCGCTTTAAGAATCCATTCTCATATCTCTTCTTCACCCCTATTGTCTGGGCTTCCTTCCATCACCGTGGGGGACGTCTGGTACTAATATGAAATTTCTTTCAAAACATTCTGCGCTTGAAGTAAGTTACCTTATTCTGGCTACATGCAGGTGTTACTTAACCGAACAAGTAGGTTACAAGAGTTACCACAAATGTCACGACAGTGTGCCGAGTAAAAACCAAATCAGATTTGATCAAATGACTACCGTCACAAAAATACTTGAAAATGGCACACACCAGCTACTTTTAGAGATAAAGAAACAAACAAGAAGTATTAGAATCGGGGTCACAAAGCAATTCAAACATGGCAATTTAGCATATTTTCTTGAATTACTTGAATTTTGTTGGATTACAACTACATAACTTTTAAATCGTTTGTAGTTCAAAGTTAGTAATGGTAATTATTGTGGAAACGTGCTGTATGCAACTTAATTTTTCAAATCTTGTGCCTGGAAATAAAATAATAATAACAATAATAATAATAATAATAATAATAATAATAATAATAATAATAATAATAATAATAATAATAATAATAATAATAATAATAATAATAATGGCTTTATTTATGTGGCGAGACTCGGGCCATCAGGCCCGCTCTTCCGCCTAACCACTATGTGATGCGGTTATTCTCGCCAATCACTTGAATGAGGCTGTGGAGGCAACAGACAGGGTCTTCTCTTCTTCAGATACATGAAAATTAAATAGTTACGTAAAAATTAAATTAAAATGAAATAGGTTTGGCCACTTAACAGTAATTATTTGAAAATAATTGCCAAGGCTAACATGCCTTGACTAACGTCAAGTATATATTAGGACACATCTTCCACGTGGTTCCTGAATTAAATACTCAATTTTTTATGTGTAAGAGAGATACTCACGTTGATGTACAAATTCGCACTTTGAAATTTAACACTTACTTTGTCGCCTTACGAATTCATCGTAACAAGAAAAAGTTATATAATCGTGCGTCGAAAAGCCGCGAATTTTGTATTATGAAAAAACAACATTGAACATTTACAAAAGGGCAGAATGAAATAACTATCTTGACACTTTTGGAGCCTAATAATATACCTTATTATAATATTCATAAAATTGGTTTCAACTCTTAGTTATTCAAGTGAAACATATGGATTACGTTCCATTTATAGTTTCTTCAGCAATTATTATACCTTTCATTTCACATGTATATTTGAAGAAGAGTGAAACGGATGTTTTTTTTTTGAGAATTGTCTATACAGAAAATAAATTTTCGTTGAAAATGAAGGAGAATATGAATAAAAATGAACTTATTTCGATTATTAGGCAAACAACGAAATGTAGTACGAAGCTGAACAATTCTTAATTCGAAATGCAAAGATGAACTCTTGAAATTATTTGTAGTTTCAAATCGGTATTTTGCATCATTTTGAGAATCACTAGATACAAATGAAGCAGCTCCACGTGCTTGGATGTTATTCATCTTGTCGCTGATGCGAGAAGTAGGGCGTGTCATTCGCCTCTCATGTCTGTTTGCTGCGAGCGTGTCGTTTTCTGAGCTCTTCCTCTTTGTTCCTGTTCTGCGGCGACAGCAGCCTTAGTCCTTCACGGTCTAGTTACCGGATCCAAAGGAAGCGGGACAAGTAATGCACGTCGAATAACCTACTTTGTTCGCTCATAAAATAACACGAAGTTACGAGCTGTCCTGCGAGACAGTTCGACGATCCAAATGCAGTATACTCTTCTTATGTTGCCTCGTGTTTGCTTCGATCGAATATGACGATGAATCATACACTCAAAACATCTGATTTTATTACCAATGTAAACGATTTTACGGGAAATCCAGGAAAAAACAAGAATTGTAAAATTTGGTTCATACCAAGCTTTTTCTCATATAAAATAAGAAAAAGTATTGTGGTACTCATAATCAAAAGAAGGAACTTATTTTAAATTTATTAACTTAAATAAATGGGCCAACCCTTAAAGCTTTTTTAAAAATTCGCTTTATTTAAGGTTACAAGGGGGGAGTGAGTCATGCAACGAACGCGCGCTGTGTGGTTGCCGCTGAGTGCCAGCGGTTTCTTCAGCGTTGCCGCCTCGTAAAAGGACTGATACGCCGACGAGAGAGCCATTTAATACACATCTCAACAGATTATATAGTATTTTGAAAAATGTATGTCACTGAAAAATAATGTTGCCTATAATTATTTTTAATATAATATATCTTCTCAAATTTTTCTTCTCGTAATTTTCTCGGGCTACCGCCGGTAGCCACGATAGACCAGAGTATAAACCACTGAAAGGGAATTGACATCAATAAGACATAACAAACACAACTAAAGATTTGAGAATGATACTTCACAGGATCATTTTTGCGCAAGCACCTTTTTTGAGTTATATTTGTGATTTGTGATTGTGCTATCGCCCTGGACTTTCTCTTCGGATTTTGGACTACTTGGCCCCAGGCTTCGTCTCTGGCTTCTCTTCACGGACTTCGGACACCCGGCTTCATCTCTGGATTTTTTTATTCACGGACCGGACACCCGGCTTCCCTTCGCAGATTCGGACACCTGGCTTTATCTCTGGCTTTCTCCACGGACTTCTGACACCCGGCTTTATCTCTGGCTTTCTCCACGGACTTCTGACACCCGGCTTTATCTCTGGCTTTCTCCACGGACTTCTGACACTCGGCTTTATCTCTGGCTTCTCTTCGCACACTACGACCCAGCACCAATGCTCACCTGGACTTCCGCTTCGCGTCTGGATTTTCACCCGGCTTCTTAACACTTGACAACGCTTGTGGCATTAACGGACAACTGGACCCTGCTTGACAACGGCACCTCTGGCCTGACTCGTGGAAGACTACCTGTGAACCTACAACCGGCTACGGGTGAGAGTCACGAACCCGACTGGTTTAAGAGACTACTCTTCTGCTGAAGGTCAAACACCGCACGGCAGCATCAACCGCGACAGTAGCCAGCTGAAATGGAGCCATCGGACAAAGGCCACTTGCCGATAAGGTCCGCCATCACCAGGAAACAAACAAAGCACGATGACCGGCTAAAGAATGATCTCACCAACATCAGGGATCAAAAGAGGATAACTCTGCTACATGATGCCCGCGGTATGTCAGACAGTGACGTGGAAGTAGTGGACGAGAACCCCGCGGAGCTGGGGACAAAGGCAAGGGCAAGGGCAAAAACACGGCCAAGATTGGACAACCAGGCAGCAAGATTGTAGTAACGGATGGTGGAACCTACGAATTTCCTTCAAAATTTGCGCGAATTCCCCTTCCATTACTACCTCATCATTTACATGAATCATTGCTTCACAGTGCTTCAGAAGCAAGTACAGACAGCAGGACCAGAACTTTCCGGTACAGAAAACAACCATGATGACAACACAGATGACGCACATGACACGAAAAATCCCATCAGACTGACTTCCGGATTAAAATCTCGAATCGTACCTTTTCACCTGGACATCAACAAGATCATAGACTGTAAGACCCTTGTGAAAGACCTAAATGAATGGATCAAAAACACTATCGATGCACGTTGCAATAAGACCCAACTGATTACACAACCGAAGGCAATGACTGCCCACTATAAAGTGGGACGAAGGCTCGAGTTTATTTAATAGGACAGACATACGGAAACTTTACTTCTTTGATCAGCCAACTAACTTCTATCACCGTCCAATAACTACTCCAAGAGAAAAGTTCGTAATTAAAGGATTACCCCCGAACTTAAATGCACTGACACACACAGCTTCCCCATATACCATCAGTCAGAAATGCAGAAGATGGAGTAAGACAAAACCATAAGACACCTAGGACTATACGTGAGACAGACAAGGACTTTACACCAACAGTAAAGAAAACTATCAAATAAGTGTCGTCCTGTAGTATCAGGATTGACTCCTACAAAAATAATAACAGGATCCCCCGCGGCAACAGGTGCCCACAATTCGGGCACCCGAAGAACCATTGTTCCAGGAAATGGGACTGCAGCAAATGCGCACAATCACACGACACCGTCTTCTGCACCAGCGCCCTTATCAAGTGTGCCAACTGCTTACAAAACCGCGAAGCATCCTGGCCCGGCTGTGCAGTTTTCCAACTCGCCAACAACTCCCGACTACAAGCAATCGCTAGACTAAGAGACAGTCAGACAAACCGCACCAACCAGACTCCAGAAGACTCTCCCATGAATCCTTCCCCGCACTCGACGGCAAAACTTTTGCAGATACTTCTGCGAACAGAACTGACAACTAGGACGCTTCGACCACAACTGGCAACAGCACAAGCAACACCCTAAAAGACATCGTCGACTTCATCAAGAACCACAATATTACCAGAATCATCAAGATAATAAAATACATTATCAATATTTTAAAGGACATACTCACGAAACTACTGATTGCTGCGACCAAAATATGCGAACTGTTTTAAACTGGCAGAACAACAGACACTACCTATGACTAGCATCCTGAAATGCACAAGGCAGACTATACGACAAAAAAGCTTCAATCAGTTTCTTGACGACTACTCCATCGGGGCACTTCTCATCCAGGAAACGTGGTTGAAACCTGAAAGACCTTTCTCATTTTCTTTTATTTCAAACCTTTCTAATATTTAGAATTTATCAATGACAGATCTGCGTTTCCCCATGGAAAAGTGGCAGTACTTATTACCATTGACAAAAATCAGATGGAACCATGAACACGAACCAAGAACTATTAATTTTACCTCCAATCATTGATTCATATAATTGGATAATTGCATTCATTTATTATGTCCAGATATTATATATTATATTATTTTTAGCACAAAATTTTACGTGCTGACGCTGCGGATTTCTAGACACGACATCAATTTTGAACCGGCTGTTGTAAAAGTAACCTTACAATCCCGCGCCATCAAGAGAAACGTTAAGAGTTTCTTAAGCGTTACTGTTGTCGTCGTTACAGTTTTAATGGATGACACGTGACTCGTAGTTTATGAGAGCAAGGCGTTAGAGTGTTTTAAAAAAATCTCCCTAATCTCATGACGCCTGGTCCGAGCGCTGTAGCAGGTTGCGCATGCGCTGCACGCGATTCTGAGGCGGCTTCCGCCGCTGCACGGTCGGCTCCTTATTAGTAATCAAACAGTACTCCCTCTTGTACGACGACCAGCGGGCACATGAAAACAAGTGACTTCTGAGGGAGAGAGAACTCTAAACCCAATTGTGCTGCTATTCAGGGGCGTTCTCGCCTGGCTTCACTTGTGAATAAAATTATCAAATTAGAAGTAGACCACAACATTTAGATTAATGCTTTTTTCGCGGACGGGCACAGTGAGTTCGAATTGATGACGTTCTATCCGACGAGGTTTACAAGTATGTAACGTCCGGCGTCTCTCAGGGAAGCATATTAGGACCGCAACTTTTTCTTACGTACGGATCGAATATTCTTGATATTGCTACCAATATTCGATCGACAATCATACTTTTAATATTTTTAATAATTAACTAATAATTTTAATAAAATTTCTCAGGTACGTAGTTGCAAATATCTGGGCATAATTTAAAGCGACCTTATCTCAGCTAATCACATAAGATGTACCAAACTGGGTGCTTGGAAAGTTCATTTTGTTATACTGATATTACAGAACGCTAACTGTAACACGAAAGTGCACCCTTCTTTGGTTCGTATCATAATGGAATACGGAACGGCATACTGGGATACTTCCAGGGAAGATGTGATTTAAACGTTAAACCGAATACAGAAAAAAAACAACTAAATTTGGGAACAGAAACAACGGGGCAGGTAACTTTTCAAAATAATTAGTTATACATAGAAAGACATCACGGATCTGTGCCCTCTTGAAGGCGTACGTAAAGAAACCGGCATGGAAGGTTGTTAGTGAAAGTTAGTGAAGTGCTATGTTGCTTAAGTAGGGGCGACCATTTACACAAAATAAAATTGAGAATGCAATGAACAGATATAGGAAAATTTAGCTTTGTGAATAGGACCACTGTTGACTGATACAATTTATCTGCAGAAGTGCTAGTAACTTTTCCCAGGAGCACGTGAATTACGCGTTCGAGAGTTTTAAAGAGCGCAAGTGTAGAGTAGAGTGATGTGCAGTGCCGTTTTTCAGAATAAGGGACGGGCAAAAAAAGCGTGGGCAAAGACCGGTGTTTATACTTACCGGTAATGTGCAAATTATTGGCATCGGAAGGGACAGGCAGTGAGGTGAAGTGGAGGAAAGGGATGGGTACGGAGTAGAGATGGACACTTTTATCTATTTTTTATACTTGTCTATTTGGTTTTATTTCATTTTATTTTTATTTACTTATATAACTTATCTTTACAATATTTTTATGTATTGATTCTTTTAATTTTTGTACCTTTTTAGTTTAACTGCCACCGAGCGTACGATCATTGGCACTAATAAATTACGATCACGTTTTTAGGCGTCGACACAATTGATACCTTTATATTTAACAACAGAACGTTTATTGATGATCGATCCGAACGTATTATACGCGCACGTTTTATTGAGCCCCGGAATACTTACCCCCACTCCTTTGCCAACATAAGTTGAATTAAGAATAAATAATAGCAACGAGCGATGTAGACAAAATCTGAAAACCACAAATGTTCGCTTCCGTGTTATAGAAACTATTTTGCATCGACAAACACACTACAAATGTGATATAAAAATCTATTTGTGAAAATAACCAAACACCCCAGTCCTCTCGCAACTAGCGTAGCGAGGGCTCAACAAACAGTACGTGGATAATAACATCTTTATGCAGTTAATAATAGTAATTATAGGAAATCCGCGAGTTGTCTTCTTGAATGTGTGTTTGTGGACTGTGAATAACGTGTTTCTTCTGATCCCACGAGCAGCGCCGTCAAGGGTCGCAGCTCTGACACGCCGCGCCGTCTACCGCTGCAGCTGCAGTTGTCTGCGCATGCGCCGTGGCGGCGTGTGGCGGCGCGTGGCGGCGGCGGTGGCGGCGCCACGCGGAGGCGGCCTGCTCCGCGAGCGCCGCGGCGCCCGCCGCGCCCAGCCCCAGGCCCAGCGCCAGGAAGGCCGGCTGCAGGTGCTCCAGGCGCAGTGGCTGCGCGCCCGCCTGCGCCGCCGCCTGCGCCGCCGCCTGCGCCGCCGCCGCCGCCGCCCGGGCGTTGCTGGCCGAGGCCTCCCGCTGCAGCTGCTCCCACCACAGCGCCGGCAGCCCCGCCTGCAACGCCACGGCCGGTTCACGTATCAGCACGGCGGGCGTCCGGGAAGTGGATTGATTGATTGATTGATTGATTGATTGTTTCGTGTTTCCGGGCGCGTCAACTGCTTTGGTCATTAGTCCCGTTAGTATAGTGCATGTTTTTCTCGGGAGATGGTGGTGATCTCCCCCTCTGGAAGGCGAGATCCGGCGCCGACCTACCGTTGGCTAGCGGGGTTTGCCCCTAACCAGGACTCTCCCACCAGCGGGGCACCACCCCAGCTGGGACAAGCTCTAAGCTCCCGACCGATCTCCCGGAATATGTGGTAGTGTAGTGCATGTTTGTGTGTGTAAGGGAGAGGGGATAGGACAAGGAAGAGGAAGGACAGATCGCGCGCGGTCCGTGGCCCTTTTGTTAGGGTACTGCTCCGGCATTCGCCTGGTGTTGATCGGAGAAACCACGGAAAACTACCTATCAGAGCAGCCGGCCACTAGCCCGAAATTGGAGCTGCTTTGGGGGTGATTGTTTTAGAAACGTAGAATTTCATTCGATCCCTCCACTCATGTTTACGAGAATGTAAAATAATTGAGGGTACATCTTTTCTGAGTTATTAAAGAATATCAACCCGTGCCACCGAGCACTGTTGAAGGACACTGGAGGAGTGTTCTAGAGAACTTTTTGTTTGTTTCTTTTATACAAATGTTATACAGGTAATCGTGTCTCAGAGTAAAAGTAACAAACTTCTAGGGAATCTAACGGGAGAATATGAATAAATTTTGCCAATGAATGGGTGATAAGAAATCTCATACAACGAACGTATGTGCCATTCCCCCTTGCTTCTAAAGCAACTCGTTTTTCTCTAGTGTAGTTTCTCTAGTGCAGATGCATGAAATATCTTTGATTGGGTCGGAACGTGATCCTGGCACTGGATTACGTAACTCAGGACATCAACTGAAGTACCTCTGACTGGGAGGTCTTGAAGTTCGAGACCCGACTATGGCAGGCTTTTCAACACTAGTTGCATAGCTAGGTCGAATTCAACCGCTGTCTGTGGGACATGCAAAGGATGGTAGGCGGCCTGATGCGAAAATCCATGGAATAAAAATATTTTTTTGATATGATAATTGTTAATGATGTGTTTAATAAACGGTATATAGTTTGCGATATAATTTTCCATTCAATACGACAGTGGATATTGCACTTAATTCTAAGATTTTGATATACATTCAATTATTATTTTCGTACTAAAAATTTTACACTTACTCAGGCTATGTTTTATCTCCCGTTCCAAAGCTTAACAAGATCGGAACAACGTTTTAATCGCTCCTACACAAATACATGAAAGATATTAAGATAAATTGGATTGGTTAGACGATGAATGAAAATGTTTTGGATAGTTATATTTTCTGAACGGGTTATTAAGAGTTTCCTAGGAAACAACTAATTTATTTCACATATATTTGACAGCACAAATTGGGTTCCTTACGTTTCTGGCCTCACAACTTCTATTTGTGATATAAAGAAAAAAATGTAAATTTTTAACATAACCACTCTTTACTCAAAACCACGTTTCACATCAATTAATCAACATCTCTGTTCTTTTGAAAAACTACTTCGAAGTTTTGTTCGTAAAATAATTGCTTCTTTCACCTCACATTCATCTGAAAATTATCTTCTCCGAAGGTCCATTTGAGATTTGATAAGAGGCTGCAGTCTCTGGGTAGGGTGAGTGGTGCAACCTCTTGAAGCTACAGTCCTTCACAACATTCTTTGTAATCTGGGCAGATACATTGCCATGAAAAAACTAAACACCACTTCAAACTCAACTACCCCTCTCTACAAAGCAGTGAAATGTTGGCTACAATCTTATAGCATTACAACAATAAATGACAAAAACTATCTAATGCTCCAACAATGAAAAACAAAACATAACTACTGCTCAGAAGGTTTTCCCTTGTTGGGCGTCATCTTGGTTAGTCCAGAAGGCACGTATCGTATGGAACCGCCTCTCTATATGCTGAACTGAAAACGGTCACATCGTAACTATATCGCAGTGATGACGAGAGAATACGACTAGCCATTTATATCAGTCTTCAAAATGATGTGAAGATGGCTACATGGTTACAAATAGCGCTTTGCAACTCATGTTGTGTACGAGTATTAATGAAGAAAATCTCGATTTATTTAATATATTCGCCAAACACTGCTTCCTTTTATTTGTGGCACAAGTTAATTCAGGAGTCGTACCCGTTTGATAGAACAAATAATACTACATAGATTCTATAATAGATTTAAAAAATAAATTTAACAATCCCCTAAAAATTGTGGTTACCGTGAATATTTTCACTGTCAAAGCGTGGAAACATTGGAAAACATTAATCCACATGTTCACCTCATCCCATCACTCTATCGCAAAGTTGTCTGTCATAAATGACTAGTCGTATTTTCGCACTGCAATACCACAAATGTAATTCCGAGTTACTGGTTGTTTTTCCAATGATCCAAAGTGTCACGAGATACATTTTTGTACGATAGACACAACAAAATGTATTGTTCGAAACGAATGCTATAACGAGGCACTGTTTTTTATCGATTAATATACCTTTTGTCGATGATAGTGAATGAGTGCATTATATTTTATAAATTACTAAGAAATGCAAAAAGTTATTATATTTTTTAACTAAAATTAAAAACTGAGATAAATTGAAAGCGTTTTCTAGAATACATGCAATATTCAATCCTAAAAGCCTTTCTGTATTGTTTTATTTAGTACGTAGTTTTCGACTAAATAAATCGCGCTTGATGTTTGTATTCAAGGAAAAAATTTAATAAAGAATGCTCATTTTTCAACTCACTAACTTTCACTAATAAATACGGTACCTGATTTTTGTGTTTATTTTCAATTGGAAAACTATTCAAAATATAGCATAATATATTAAAAGACAAACGTAAATAATTTAGCATATTTATCTATTTCGTTGCCTCTGTTTCTATGAAATACCTCTTTAACGTAATACTAAAATATTATAAGTAGCTTCTTTGAACGTCGACGTACCGTTTTCCCGTGAAATACATAAACAACGGCATGTAATGGAAAATAAAACTACCTTCGATTTATGCAGAAGGTATATTGAATTACGGGAACGAATCGCCACACGCTTTTTGCAATCCTCCCTTAACCTGCGCGTCCATTAAAGAATTTCACGGCTCCAGACAGCACCTGCGCGCCTCTTTTCGTATTTGCGAGTATAATACCGGGGAGCCCTTTGCGCTTTTTGCGGCGAGGGAACGCGAACGCGTCAAATGAACTGTCCAATCGGCAAACAGAGGGAGGCCTCGTTCGATGCAAATCCCGTCGCATTTTCCGTTCGCGGGATTGAGGGGGAGTGGCAGGAGACGCCAGTGCCAGCGCCGCATCAGGGGAAATAGAGGGGAAGCCGGAGAACACAGCGGGAAACCATTCCAGGTCGACGAGCAGGGCGGGACGCACAAGAACGACAGCCGACGGGCGGGGGGGGGGAGAGGGGGGCCACGGGGGGGCGTCAGTGGTGACGGTGAGAGGGGGGATGGGGAGTGGGAGACGGAGGAGTGGGGTTGCAACGGGAGGGTGGGGATGGGGTGCGGAGCTCCGGTTCGAGCCTCCCCCGGCCGAAAGCGAGCGCGCTGCTAGTGGCCCTCCCGGGTGTGAGCCAGGGGTTGCGCGGGTGCTTGGCGAGCGATTGCAGGGAATCGATCGAGTAATGACCGGCGCACGCTGCCTGCCTCTCCCGGTTCTCGGCCTCTTTCTCCCTCTTTGTATCTCTACCTCTGTCGCGCTCCTGTTTTTCTTCATACCGAGTGTGCTCGCCTACAGCTCTCCCTACACTGCACCCCACCGCACCGCTCGTCGCTACTTACTAATTCTCTGCCCCCTGTGCCGTTTGTGGTACAATTGGCTTTACCATTTTTACACATATAAAATGCAACGAAATATTTGTATTGTAGTTTTTGTCTTGAATGAGGGGGATGACTTATGTTATTTTCCACTATTGTTTCCCCATGAACTTAACTTTCTCCCTTTTATTTGATTCAATCAAGCCTCTTTTCTTCGACCCAATTCCACATTCTTTACACATTGTTTTTTAATGTTCACATTCCCTAACTTTTCAATTCCTGGTATCAACCGCTGCTTCTTCTCACATTGCTGTTTACACTTTGATTCAAATATTACTACTACTTCTCTCTTTGTTACCGATACTCCGTTTCTTCTATTTCGGGTTTAAACATCTGAACACATTTATCATTTGCCTATTCAATTTTGAATATTTCTTTACTCCTCATCAATAAGAACTTTGTGGCCGATCAACATCCCGTCTCCTCCACATCACACTTCGACACATACAACACAGAACGGGACACGTCTTTTTTTCCCTTTTCTTTTGTTATTTAAGGTAGCATCAACATCTAGGTCATTAGCGACCACTATTGAAGTTAACGGTATGGTACTTATGAAGATGAAACGAAATGGTGATGATAGGGGTGAAAGGACGAACACAAGTACAACCATGCCCGAGGCGGGACTCGAACCCACGACCCTTCGGTGCAAGATCACTACGACACTACTGCCTTAGCGATCTCGGCCACCGGGCCGACGGATTACGTGTTTATTACTGTATTACTGAGCGCTACGTGGCCTTGCGTGGTGGACTGTTATAGGTTCAAAATGTACGAAATCTGCATTGCAATAACTTAAACCGTTCAAAAACTGCGGGTGGTGATAAGGTTACGTGACTCATCCTGTATATACTGTAACACCGCGCCTAAGTGTGAGCTAGTACGAGGGGCATTCAATAATTGAAGTGACAAATTGGTCTGGAGAAATAAATATTTGTTTTTTTCAAAACAGGACTTTTCCTACTTTTCAATATAATCCCCATCAACATTTATGCACTTGTGATTCGTGTAAAAAAGCTGGTAACCCTCTGCGGGTTATCAGCTTTCTTGCACCGGCTGCAAAGAACTCTTTATCTCGGTGTTTCAACTAATTTCCCACATTTTTTGACACCTTCGTTATCTTCCCACGTAATGCCTACTCGAGGGGACCAAACAAATGAAAATCAGAAGGTGCTAAATCGGGACTGTACGCGAGAGGCAATACACCCAATCCATTTTGTCGATGGTTTCACAGTTTTGTTCAGCAGTGTGAGGACGCGCGTTGTTCTACTGGAGAATCACACATCTCCTCTCAGATCCACGTCGTTTCTCTCTTATGGCTGGCTTCACTTTATTCAAAAGCGTATTTGTGTAGTATCGGCTGTTTATTGTACGCATTTCATCGAGAAAATCACAAAAACGCACCTACAGCGTCCCCAAACACCGTCAACACAAGGATTCCTGCTGATGCTGCCAGAAGGGTGTCTCACCGAGTCTCAACCACTTTTGAATTGTTCTACTCACTTCTTAAAATTCTCACGGTTCTTACAACTTTCACCATACACTTTAGTCATTATAGAGAATATATTAGCTGTTTTTAACATTCTGGAAGTAAAAAACGAAGCACAGAACCTTGTTCAGCCAATGTGAAGTTTTCAGGTCGACTCGACATCGTTCAACCTAATTTTGAGGTTATGAACACAATAATGATGATCACTCAGATGGTCAGGGATCATCATAGTGATGCCAACTTAAAGTCCTCAAATTACCAAACTTACCTACCAACTGTTTTTTCTCCAAACCAATTTGTCTCTTTAATTACTGCATGACCTACGTATCACCAGCAATCATTCGGGCCGCATGATTGAAAACCGCCGCCTAGGTAGCGTTGTTCTATGCGCCGACGGAACTCGGACAAGCGGCGTTATCAGTCGTGGCTGTTGCGAGGGGTGGGGGCAGATGAAGGCAGGTGAGCGAGGTGGAAGTGCGCTTCCAGTGACCGACATTGCGCGTGAGGGACCGCATTATGAGTATACTACGAAAACAGAGGATGGAAGCAACGCTGGTGGTTGACGGCTCCCTGGAACGGCGAAATATCCAGTCCCTCAGGCGGCAGCGGTGAGCGTGGGAGCGGGAAGGCTTGTCTGCGGAGAAGGCCGAGAGGGGCGCTGGCAGAAGCAAGGACGAGCGCTGGGCTGCGCGCCCGACGAGGTTGGCGGAGGTTTGCAACGGTGAAGGAGATTAGCAGCTGACACGTTTACAGGTAAATTCGAGGCGAGGAATTTCTTTATTGTCACGTTTTCAGAATTGTGTGTACATAAGTGACTTGTCGAGAAAATGGTACATCATTATAACATTAGAATGGATTAGAGCGATGTTCAGTGACGAATCCGAAGGTCAAATCCATATTAGGATGCATATAACTGCCAAAGTTTTTCAATCAAGCTGTGTCTTGGATTCGTGGTGATGGAACATTATGGTGGTTAAGGCATTTCACATTTGCTGTGTTGTAAATATCCTGAAACGGGGCATTCTGTGATATTGCACATTGAATCTCTGTATTAATTTATTTAAAACCTTTATCTTTATTGTGTTAATGAGAAGAGAGGTGTAGTGAATGCGTATTCGAATTAATGTAATACAGTCAATGTTGATTTGAGATTTAATTTCCTCTTGTGTGAAGAGATCCAAAGCCGTTTATCTGTACGTAACATGCAGTCAAAACAAAAGACCATGTCAGAAGTGTTCTTGTTGTTAGTCTCAAGAACGTATAATTATATGCACTCAGAAGCAGCTGGAAAGCAGAAAGAAAGAAACAAACTATTTTCATGTGCCTTTAGGGCATATTATGTGGCGAGTTATTGAAGGCCCTTATCTATATTTGTTAGGTAGTATGAGAAAGGGACTTGCCAAAAGGATGTAAACAATAATTAATCAAGCTAGAGTATGTTTCAAATGAAGTGTATGGGAGCTTTTGTAACGACAGCCAGTGTCTATAGAATTATGTATTAGATGGTAATGTTTTGAACTATTGTACTTTTGGAACATTTTTTCATTTTGTGTTTCTTTTTGTTTTCTTGTTTTGGGGGGATAGGAAGCATTCTGAATTTTTTATCATGGAATGATACTACAGATATGTGATATTAGTCCGGACAGTACGTCAGAAGAGTAATAGTTACTCATGTGTACTTTCGTTAATTATTAAATGTGTTGTGTGTTTTCCCGAATGCACTAGAGTTTCTTTTCATTGGAAGAGCGTGGGACAGCGCAAACACAAATCCCACCCTTAGTCCTCGATTTCCCATTTTTAGGAAAACAAGAACATTTTTTCTTGTTAAAAGTTCTAATAATTTATTTTTATAGACAGTCACAAACTACATTTATTAAAACATAAATGATGGTTTAAACATAAATAATAGTTTGTGACTGTCTAAAAAAGAAATTATTAGAACTTTTATTCACAAAAAACTTAGTAGCAGATAGCCTATGTTTCATCTTTAAATCTACAAAATGTTTTGCATTCTTTGGACGACGATCCAACGAACAATATGACTCATGCCGCCCTCCACGCCGGGAGGGTCTAGGACGCGCGATTGGGACTTCACGTTGGGAAGTAATGAGAATTAGTTTGCTGTGTAATGGTTGATTGATTTTTTCGTGTTTCCGGGCGCGTCAACTGCTTTGGTCATTGGTCCCGTTAGTGTAGAGCATGTTTTTCCCGGGAGATGGCGGTGATCTTCACCCGCTGGATGGCGAGATCCGGCGCCGACCTACCGTCAGCTAGTGGGGTTTCCTACCGATCAGAGCAGCCGGCCGCTAGAATTCTCCTCAGACAGCAACTGAATCGACCTAGCTGAAAAGCTAGTGTCGAAAATCCTGCCGCCGTCGGGACTCGCCGTCTAGGACCTCCCGGTCAGAGACGCTGCAGTGACATCAGTTGGTGCACTGAGCTACCGCTCCCGGTCTGTGAAATGACTTCATTGACAGAGGTTCCAATATATATATATATATATATATATATATATATATATATATATATATATATATATAAACGCCACCCACACCTAATGAAACTAGCAGGCACTAAGGCTAAATGTACCGACACTAGTTCCATTTGTCGCCACCACGTGGCAGCACCAAAATAAGCAAAATTTACTAGACCGATAACGTCTGAACAAATTGTCCGATTTTCGATCTGTAAACGGCATTGGACTCCTTTTTAAAATAGAATTCACGCTACGATGCCGTTTTTTCAAAAAATATTTCCAAAAAAAAATTAAAATGATTTCTCATAGTTACGGGAAGAAATTAAAAAATGTGGGCTTATAGCGCGATGACGACGTGCTTCCTGAATCCAACGCCGTATCAATCATGCAAATCGGATGAATAGGAGCGGCGTAAAGTGAAATTTCGGAAAACATACCTGATCCCCCTTCCCCTTTCCCCCCTCCCGCCTTCGCGCAGTGAACTTGGAGTGAGCATTCGCAACGATATTCGAGAACCACTGTCCCAGTGCCATATCGGATTTGGAAATCCCGGAACCCCTCCCCCACGGTCACTTTAGCCTAGCCCTTCGCGGCGGGCGCTGAAAGAACGCCCGCCGGTGCCTAGAGGTTCTCACACAGTAACAACCTGCTCCATGGTTTCACAATGGGCAAACTGAATCAGACCTGTAGAGATATTTCAAGATTTTCACCGTGAAATATAAAGATGGAGTCTCACAATTGTTATAAATCTTGGAAACTCAGTCATCGAAGTGAAGATTCGAAGGATTATATAGTACGAGTATATACACTTTACCTTCGATTCCTCTCCATTCGCGTGATTGTGATTATTATTATTATTATTATTATTATTATTATTATTATTATTATTATTATTATTATTATTATTATTATTATTATTATTATTATTATTTTATTAATAATAATAATAATAATAATAATAATAATAATAGTCCTAATGTTTCGTTCTTTTCAAGTATTATATTTCTCTGCTAAGAGAGCAAAGGATAAAAGTCAGAGAACTCAGCAGGGTATTCCAGTGTAGACCCAGACAAGATAAAGAAAAGATTCTTCAAGAAATATAGCACGTCATACGTAGTTTTTAACTGTTTTTTGACGCTAAATAAATAAATAAATAAATAAATAAAAAGAAAAATGCAAAGAAGTGGAAGAACATAACAACAAAAGGAGACCTAAAGAAATGTTCCGGGTCATTCGAAATATGACCAGGGAGTGTAAACTGGCAATGAGGAATAGGCAGGGACCGAAAAGGTATTAGATACCGATAAAATACCGGTATTTTACATACCTTTTTCAAATACCTATGTTCTTTTATACCGGTAAAATACCTCTATAGGACGTCTATAACGGTATGGACGTCCATAAAGGTGATAAGGGTATTATACCTGTATTTTCAATGAAAAACAATAGCTTACCATCCATAAATGTCGACTAAATAAGTTATTTTAGTTAATAATATCTCACAAAATGTTTATTAAACTAATATACTTTTATAATTGTTATTTATTGTTTGAATTATTATCTTGTTCATATATAACACTCGGTTACTAATAATTAACGAAACGCGAATGATTCCACTAATTCTTGTATAGTAAATATAATCTCCACTTCGTCACTGCACAATGTTCTCGTCCACTGAAAACTGCTCACCGCCCTCTTCCTACGCTTGGGCATATCGAATTGCCCTAGTGTAGCACGCAGCCCGCCGAAGAACGCGGCGAGATGTCTGCAGAGGTCAGAAAAGTCACGTTATCAGAACAGCAGTGTGCCAGAGGTGCGACCCTGCTTCCAGCTCAGAAGGGTGACTACACTTGAGCGCGTGCCTTGGCGGCGCTGGGCTTGGATAGAAAGGAGCGCGAAATGAGAAGCAAACATTCAAAACGTGACATGTCCACTTTACTCCTTTTCGAGAAAACGCAAAAATGTTATGTCATCAAAATTATGCAGATGTTTTATTTATACTTAATTCTGAATTATGTAATAATGATAGCTAAATATATTATTAATATAAAATTTAAATATTCTATGAACTTACATTTAAAGAAAACAACATTTATGTCAACTGGTAAAAAGGGAAGCCTGAACATCAACGGAGAAGTGATATACATGGCAGGCGAAGTTAAATACTTATGAATTACAATAACAAATTCTGGATACTGTACAGAAAAACTAAAGAGAGGAATAATTTTAGAAAAAGAAGTGGAAAGAAAATTACACAAATTCATAAAATATGCAGGCATATCAAGTGATTGATTTCTAAAATTTTAGATCCCGGAACGCGCTCAAAATGATTTATTAATTTAATAGAAATAATTATATGTTTATAATATAATGTAATAATTATCAGCGAGATACAGGAACGCCGTTCCGTCGTGTTCCGTCAGAAATCAAGCCTTGCGTAAGACCAAAATCCAAATAATCGAGAAAATGGTATTTCTAATCCTGTTGTGTGGGTGTAAAAGCTGAACATTGAGATAGGCCGAAAAAAGGAAGATGCTTTTGAAGTATGGACACGGAAGAAAATATTACGTACAATGGGAGGGCAAAAAGATAAATGCCGAAATTTTGAAAAGAAAACAGAACTTTCTCTAAAAGCCAAAGCCAAAAAATGGAAAATAAAATATTTTTGACATACTATGAGTCGAACAAAATCTCTAGAAAAAGATATTATGCTTGGAATGATAGAATGAAGCGGAAGAAAAGGGTGTAAGTGGCACAATTGAATAACTAATACACAATATCACAAACAAAAGGAAAAAGGCAGTTCGAGTCAGAGTGAGCAATGAACAAATTGCTAGCATCCTATTGCTGTGTATATCCAGATAGGTCTAACAAGGGATGGCTTGCGATCTATGTTCTAGTACTATTTCTCTGCGCGTTCAGACCCGCGAAGAATTGGGACCTGCAGATGAAAGGAGAGATGCT
Organism: Teleogryllus occipitalis; assembly: GCA_011170035.1. Classification (NCBI taxonomy): domain Eukaryota; kingdom Metazoa; phylum Arthropoda; class Insecta; order Orthoptera; family Gryllidae; genus Teleogryllus; species Teleogryllus occipitalis. The sequence goes on from BLKR01001538.1 coordinate 210,158, forward strand.
CACAGCCGCTGCTTGACCGGGGCTGGAGCCGACAAATAGACATCATCGCACTGAACAGTGTGTTTGATACCCGCAGTCTTTCATGCGTACATTCTGCCATTATTAGGGAAGAACTCGCTGAATTATCGGCGCGTCCCCTCCCAGTTTCGGATAGCAAGAAAAGCGAAGGAATGATGCTCAAGTAATACAAATGCAAATATCAATGTTCAAAATTAAAACATCTTTAAAAAACCTGGTTTAGAAACATCGATCAAGTTCGTGCGGAAGATAATTTGTTTTGACAGTGGCCGTGATTGTTAATTTATAATTACGATTTAGACAAAACGGCAAAAGAAAGTTTTCAGGCTTAGTTTCGCTGTTATTCTTTTTACTATCGCCCAGGGTCATCTTATGGAGTCACAACTTTCTCAAATGGGTACAGGAAGGTGGGCGAGAGACCTTACACCTAGAGTGCTTGCGTTGGCCGCCTCTCTGCGTACGGTAGGACATACGTAGGAAATGCCAGAAAAATGGGGTCATTTCTTGGGCTGAAGATAGTCTACTGGATGAGGATGTTACAATCACCGTTCGCTTTATTCGAACACATGTATTGACAGTGGTATAATGCAATATTATTTCATATTTTAACTTTTTTATAAAATTGTGATTATCGGTTCTTTTCATTCACAACAACTCATCAAGCACATCGATAATAAACATCAGGTTTCATAAATGTTTCATTTTTTTACGAAATATGTTCATGTGTCTATACAAAATCTATGTTTTGAAAATATCAAAATCAATGTTGCATCCCTATTCTCGACACCTAGATGAGGATCGCCGATTTAATACGTTTGCATTCTGATTCCCAAATATGAGGTTTATCAGTGACTGGTATGCTACGTTTTATTAGTAGCATATAAATCTTATAAATTGAATTGCTACCCGATTAAATATTACTGATAAGCGTGTACGATGTTTAGAAAAATGGTATCTTAATGTAGAAATGTAAAAGTTGCCGAACTTTATAACAAAACATAATTTATCCCCCTCATAGACGGATATTCCTCTTCTAGTGTGGTGTTCCTGTCTAAGGGTTTAAGTTGTATTGCTTTCATGACAATTTAATGCATTAAAAAATACATACATATGTCACAATACAATGATTTACACTACATCCTTTTACATTATCATTTACGTAGTTTGTATCAAAATGACGCACCGGGAATTACTTTTTCCAATCTTCAAGTTTATACAAATATAACAGAATCATTTTATATCAATATAACTTACTAAGTAAGCTGGGACATGTCACGATTCTTAATATTAGATTTTAATGTTTGTTACAGTGTTGGATTCAGGATGCATCTCGCCTGCGCGCTATTTTACCACTTCTTCAATTTTGTCCGAAAGTACGAAAACAGTTTTAAAATTTTACTTGGGAAAACAGATTCATTAGGTGAAGTCTATCAAGGAGACAAACGCCGTTTTGAGATCAAAAATCGAGTCGCAGGATAAAAGAGCTCTTGCGTAATTTCGGCTCATTCTTTCTGGTAGTGGAATGATAACGGAAGATCTTAGAAGTAAAATGTATGTAAAATAAGATGTTAGGACATGGAATATTGGTGATATCTACACAATTAGTTCAATTTTCTTTTTGAAATCAGTTTCCAAATCGGAATTGATATTTTGAGTAGTGCCTCAAATAACTTTTTGATGGTATTCGAAGGAAGGCGGAAATATGTGAACAAGATATATAGTTTTATACAACTATTACAGATGATATGAGACCGTTTGGTTGTGTTACAGCATCACTAGTTTGATAAGTGGAGAAAAATATATTGAGATTGAAAGGGACGAAAAATGACGAACCGACTGCCCGGCTTGCCTGCCTGAGAGCACGGCCTCCTCCCGTGCCGCCCTCCTCTTGAGGCCGCCGGGTTTGGCCGTTCGGCCGCGTCGAGGGAGCCTCCAAAAGGGTCGGGTGACGCAAGCATGAAGCGGGAAGGGGGGGGGAGGTAGTTTTTCCGAAATTTCACTTTACGCCGCTCCTATTCATCCGATTTGCATGATTGATACGGCGTTGGATTCAGGAAGCACGTCGTCATCGCGCTATAAGCCCACATTTTTTAATTTCTTCCCGGAACTATGAGAAATCATTTTAAATTTTTTTTGGAAATATTTTTTGAAAAAACGGCATCGTAGCGTGAATTCTATTTTAAAAAGGAGTCCAATGCCGTTTACAGATCGAAATTCGGACAATTTGTTCAGACGTTATCGATCTAGTAAATTCCGTGTGATAGTGCTGCGATCTATTGATTTTTCCTATAAGTATTTTTCGGTGCATTTAGCCTTAAAGGGGAGTCACAGATGAATGTTCACTAAGAGCATTGTGTTTACCTCAGGGCAGCAGGACCTTTCGCGTGTGAGAAAGAAAGTCCAAGTACACATAAATCAATGAAACTTCATATAAATATTCTCAAATCAACTGTTAATACAAGACACAAACAAAGAAAGAAAAAATACACTTGTTTACAATATTCGGTTAATGAACAACAGTCATATGCTGTGTCTTTTGCTTTCAAATCAAGAATTTGCTTTTAAAAAACAAATTCTTTACTCAGTTGGCACCGCGTACGGCAAATACCTTGCTATGATCTGCAGTTGTGTTTTTACACCTCAGAATTAAATTAACAATTACAGATATGTTAATATTATGCTCATCAAATCATATAAATTTAAATGAAAGATTTGAATTACGTAACAACACACAATACCAAAATGAATGGTTGTTTCATCATATAATTACAATTTACACACATAAAATTCCAAGTAACTCTTCTAAAACAAATTGTAGAAGAGTGCTACAGTTATGCTTTCAATCCTATTTGAATTTCTCAGTAAAGCTGTTATAACTTCCCCGCGATTTTCCTCAATTTTCATCTCATTTAATCAGCTCTTTCAGGTGCGACTGCTTCTCAAACATAAAATGCTAGCGATGGTCGACCTACCCCCCCACAGCGCACTCCGCATTCCTGTCACAACATAATATTTTGTAACCTCGGCCGCCTCGCGCTCCGCGAATCTGACCTTCGCTGAACGCGTCGTCGCGTCGCCGCGCCGCGTGACTCTGGAAAACCTCGGACGGAGCAAAAATTCCGCCATCGCCTCCGTCAGCACGCTGTCTTCATAGAACGCTGCGGCCTCCAATTCTCCGATCGCCAAGTGCGACAAATTTACGCTTGCTCCAGCCTTCGTTCTTCTTTCTTTCGTCGTCGTCGTCGTCTATTTCTTCCTCTTCTTCTTTTTCCAAAGGAAACGCCCGTCCACTCGCGTCTTCTTGTTTCTTGCCCGCTCAATGAGTTGAACGCCTGGGTTCATAAAGTCTTTGCACGTTGCGTTACGACGTCTTCAGTGATGATTCGTCGAAGAAAGTTGTAACCTTCCCTTTCGCACCGGTCCAACAAATTCTGTGCGACTGCAAACCTGTGCCGATGTTGCACCTCAGAAATTTCATGGGATATCCATCGCGTTACAATTTTGCGGTAGCACAGAATGTCGTGCAGAATGTGGAGCACAGTTTGTGGCATACGTTGACTTCTGCTGCCAACTCACGCGTTGTACATCGGCATTCAACATCCAACAATGAAGCAAGGAGTTGAACTGTATTGTTCTCGTGAGTATTATCTCCTATTGACCTCCTTGGGGTCGTCCTGTACCGAGGTTATTGTTCACAGCATCTCTGCCTAATTTGAATACTTTACCCCATTGTGCAACTGTGGTGTATTGCAAAGCTGCATCACCTCATGCTTCTCGCAGTCCCTGGAAACATTCTTGCCTACTCCGATCTCGTGTCACTTCAATTTTATGCCAGGAATGTTGCTCTACCTTTGTAAACATGACGTTAGGGCGTTGGTTCTATTGCTATTAACTTCAACGATTTACACACTGCAGAAGACTACAGAGTAGTTTTCCCGCTCGCTGCACACACAGTTGTCTAACCGACCTTCCTTTTGTCGGTGTGTTTGCCAACACATCGAGTCACACCGACTCACAGGCTTAAAGTTACTTCTAGTAGCTGTTCTTAGGCGAGGAAACAGAAGCGTTATGTTTCATTCAAAAGTAATGATTGAAGCATGTTTAATTTACATCCATGTATTATTTAAGAAATTTCATTAAGAAAAAATATTAATAGTATTATATAATATTAATTAATTTTAATAAATATTTTAAAATATTAATACTAATTAAATTTTAAATGCTTGCATTAAATTTGTGTAAATTAATTTATTATTTTGTTTGTTAATTTATAAATTTATTTAAATTAAATGTTAATTTTAATTAAAAAGTAAAAATGTTAATATTAATAAACTCTTTTTTATTAATTAATAATGTTAGTATATATTTTTTATTATTAAGGAAGAAACACTCTTCTCGAAGTGGGCTCCTCCAGATGCATTTTACAATGTAAGCTACCCGCGTAGAAGGGAACCCTTGCACACATGCAATGTTAATAGCTAATAATAATAGTAATGATAATAATAATAATAAATAATAAAAATAGTAATAATAACATAATAATTTACTTTTATTACAAATTTTCTCAATATTTGCAGTTAATGTCAAAATATATTAAACCCTTAATAAAAACTAGGAAAATAACATTTTATTTTAGCCCTATTTATTAATGTATAATTAAGATTTAATTGTGAAATGAAGTAATAGGAAATCATTTTTTAACAATAACAAAACTGGGCCTGAAAGCCTGAGCGTTCGTGATTATCTCAAGGTGTCAACGTTTCCTCAGTTCGCCGTAGGAGGGGTCGGGGAGGGAAGAAACGGTCCTACGCCTACGGCACGGCGCATACGTTGACAGCCTCTCCATGTGCGAAATACAAAGACAGGCTTAGGTCATCTCTCAGGTCAGATGGAAGATAGCTCGATGAAGGACACTAAGTAAGAAAAGGTTCTCTTCAATGGAATCAATAATTATTATTTCATATTTCAACTTTTCCGAAGTTTAAATTAAGGGAGGTTTTCAATACATACAACGTATGCAAAACGTAAACGCCCGAACACAAAGCATTTACAATAATAAGAATAGAATTTAATACAGTTGTTTTATATATATATATATATATATATATATATATATATATATATATATATATATATATATATATAAAATTTAAACAATAAATAACAATTATGAAATGATATTTGATTAATAAAGATTTTGTGAGATATTATTAACTAAAGTAACCTATTTTTTCAACATGTATGGATGGTAAGCTATATTTCTTCATTGAAAATACCGGTATAATACCGGTATAACCTTTATGGACGTCCATACCGGTATAGACGTCATATAGAGGTATTTTACCGGTATAAAAGAATAAAGGTATTTGAAAAAGGTATGGAAAAATACCGGTATTATACCAGTATTTTTTACCGGTATTCAATACCTTTTCGGTCCCTGCCTAGGACCTCTCGGTCAGAAACTCTGCCGTGAAAATAGTTGTTTCCTCTGAGCCATCTCAGCGGAAAAAAATCACAATGAATTTCCCCCAAATACCTGTATGATTCTACTGAAATACCGGTATTTTCTTATGAAAATACCGGTATTTTGATGAGAGAATACCGGTAAAATACCTTTAAATAGAGGTATTTTACCGGTATAGACGTCGGATAAAGGTAAAATACCTCTAAAAAATACCGGTATTTGACGTCTTATACCGGTATTTTTAAAGGTATTTTGAATAAAGGTATAATAGAGGTAAAGGTATTTGTATACCGGTATAAATACCTTTACCGCTATTATTTCGGTATTCGGTCCCTTGTCTGTATTCTGCAAGCCCAAGCAGTGTTAGGTGGTGCTATCTATGTGTTAGGCGTTGCATTGCTTGGGTTCATTTTCATTTGTAACGCTATGTTTGCAGCAAGAATAATGATATCTTTGAAATGTTTACTGGCCAGCCGTAAACCTTTATACCAATTTTAGACAACGTTAATTCAAACCATTTTTAAGTTCAAAGTATTTTAGTTGTTAATCAATTTTGTGGGTAGGCCTGGCCTTCGTTGCGTCTATATTTATGCCTATGTCTGCGTTTATTAATCTTTCTTAGGGAAATTTCTTGCAGTGTTTCTATGTCTAGCAATTATCAATCGTTTATCGGAAACCTTGTCGATGTTACCGGGCGTGTGCAAGACTTTCATAAGTCCGGACACCAGTTTCTGGTTACACAGTGAGTAAGTGCATTGAATGGTTTGTACGAAAGAGGTTTATCAAGATGATATTTTCTAGACATAACAATACGTTACAAGAACTTGACCTGAGGAAGAGTTATTAAAAAGCAGTGATAATGAAGATTTTAATCATTTTAATTTGAAGAATCCTTACGATTGCAAAATATACTCCAGTCTGGTTCATGGAGCTTAGTCAGTGGAAAGAATTGGACTATTTAGTGTTTTGCCAACGTCTCGCAAAGTATATTTCCATTTTCATGCTAAAATGCCCGAAAACAATAGAGCACAGTGACATGCTAATCACTTAAGCCCACGGTTTCTCATAGTGTGTGTAAAATCATGGTTGGAAATAATACAATATAAGTGTAATACCTTACAACCACACACAAAACAACAACAATAACAACAACAACAAGGAACTGCAGCTACATAGTCTTGCAGGAGGTACACTACACGTGATGCGAGGAACCTTTTTGTCAGAGAACACCATAACATGATTTTAAGAATTTCTGTTTTTGTGGCACAAACTGAAAACACTTCAGAATTCTGAACGACCAATTGATGAAATATTGGAAGGCAGGTTAACGGGGCTTGGTCGTAAGTAAACACGAACTATAAGTTAGTTGTTTGCCGACGTTTCGGAAAATTCCTACTAGTACCATATTATATCATATATTATACTATATCATAAATCGAACTAGTATCATATTCATCATGGTGTGTGTTGATGTGGTGAGGAGGATTGTGTGTCTCTCACTCCTCGAGAGGTGCGTGAGATGTAGGAGCATGCAGCACATCTATTCATTATGTTTTCATGTTGCGGTTACAAGCCCTGAGGATGGAAATACATTTTACGAAACGTCGGTTGATTGATTGATTTTTTCGTGCTTCCAGGCGCGTCAACTGCTTTGGTCATTAGTCCCGTTAGTGTAGTGCATGTTTTTCTCTCGGGAGGTGGCGGTGATAGTCCCCCGCTGGTTGGCGACGAAACGTCGGCAAACAACCAACTTATAGTTCGTGTTTACTTACGACCAAGCCCCGCCAACCTGCCTTCCAATTGACCCACTCGCGTGCCCACCTGCTCGAGGCGCGCCATGAGGCGGTCGAGGCGCGCGCGCAGCGGGTGGCCGTGGCGCACCAGCACGCGCGCCCACGTGGCGAACGCGTCCTCGGTCAGCGCGCGCAGGGCCGCCACGCCCCCGCGCGTGTGGTCGCGCGCCGCCACGTACAGCCCGTAGGCGCGCACCGTCAGGAAGGCGGAGGCGCCGCGCGTCGCCACGCGGTGCAGGCACTCGCTGAAGGTGGCGCCCGGGCAGTCGCGGTACTCGCGCAGCACCTGCGCGTAGGGGCTGTCCGCGCCCAGGTCCCGCAGCGCCAGCCCCACGCGGAACGTGAATTCTGCGAGTGAGTGAGGAAATGAATGAATGCATGAGTGAGCGAATGGGTGATTGAGTGAAAGAATGAGTGTGCGAGTAATGTGTGCGAGTAATGATGTGCGAGTGAGTAAATAAAACAATGAATGAGTGATGACTACATGAGTGAATAATTGTATCAGTGAATGAATGAGTGAGTGAGTAAATGAATGAGTGCATAATGTAAGAATGAGTGAGTGAGTGAATGATGAATGAATGAGTGTATGAGTGAATGATGATGAATGAGTGTATGAGTGAATGATGAATGAATGAGTGTATGGGTGAATGATGAATGAATGAGTGTATGAGTGAATGATGAATGAATGAGTGTATGAGTGAATGATGAATGAATGAGTGTATGAGTGAATGGAGAATGAATGAGTGTATGAGTGAATGAATGAATGAGTGTATGAGTGAGTGAATGAATGAGTGAGCGAATGATGAATGAATGAGTGAGCGAGTGATGAATGAGTGAGTGAGAGAGTGATGAATGAGTGAGTGAGCGAGTGATGAATGAGTGAGTGAGAGAGTGATGAATGAGTGAGTAAGCGAGTGATGAATGAGTGAGTGATGAATAAATGAGAGAGCGATTAAGAGAATGATGAATGAATGCATGAGTGAGGGAATGATGAATGCGTGAGGGAATGATGAATGAGTGAAGGAATGATGGATGAGTGAAGGAATGATGGATGAGTGAGGGAATGATGTATGAGTGAGGGAATGATGGATGAGTGAGGGAATGATGGATGAGTGAGGGAATGATGGATGAGTGAGGGAATGATGGATGAGTGAGGGAATGATGGATGAGTGAGGGAATGATGGATGAGTGAGGGAATGATGGATGAGTGAGGGAATGATGAATGAGCGAGTGAGTGAGTGATGAATGATTGTGTGAGTGGATATGAGGGCGCGACAATTTCTTTGATCGTTAGTGTCGTTAGTGTAATGCATGTTTCAGCCGAGAGGTTGCGGGATTCCTCGCCCACTAGAACGTGAGACTGCTCCCGCGTAGACATACAAGTACATGTCAGCTTGTGGAAGGGGTTATCTCGTTCAGGTATCTCCGCCGGCGGGTCAAACTCTACGCTCTCTAATGACCTCCCGATATGTTTGCAAGAGTACCAGCATGCGTAAGTCTGTGTGAGTGTATGAGTGTGCTTAAGGGAAGAAGAGGGAACAATGATGAAAGAGGAAAGAGCAAGCGGGGTACGTGACCCATTAGGATACTTCCCCGGTATTAACATTTGGCGAGAAAAACATGGTAAGCTACCGACCAGTTGACCATCTGAATTTTTCTCAGGTAAAGACTAAAATTCATCCAGATAGCAATCTGCTTTTGGCATTCTGCCACCGTTGGGATCGTACTCTAGGACTTTCCTGTACAAAGATGTTGCAGAGGCAATGATTTTGCCGATGAGCTGCCTTTGCCGGTGAGCGAGGAGAATCACTCATTGTGTGAATTATGACATCCGCCAAACTCTGGATACCGTCCAAATGCAGTAAGTGACATTTACAATAACGTCCGATTTTTAAGGTCTTGGGTTGAACTGTTTCTAGAAGGTGCTCGCAGACGCCCAGTTTTCCCAACCGAATTAACCGCGTCTTGTGTTTTTCGCTGAACGGTCGCCCAATTGACTCCTCCGATACCCATTTGTCTGGGTAAGTTCAAATCGCTACCTGACTAGTAGAGAACTCAAAACAGAGTATAACGAGAACAAACGTTTGTATAGCATTTATAGATATAGTATAGCATATCAAGATCCCAGATTCTAATGGAAATCAGAAGTCTGCTGCTTTGTTCGTGAGGATTTTACTCCTCGGTGTGTCTGTCTCAGTTTTGCTTGGACGAGTCCTGTCGGTAGCTAGTGAAAAAGGGGAGTTACGTGAAAAAACATGTACCCAGGAAGTATGTTGCATGTACCCAGGAATTAGTTAATATCCCAATTTTTCCCCGTCTCAGACCCTGTGCTAACTCCTGAAGGCCCGAAAAACCGGTATTTTGTTGACTTGTTTTGTTTTTTTCATCTTTAGCGTTACAGAATGTCACAGACTTTCTCGTACTAGGTGGCAGTTTCGCGCTCACGAACATCACATAGATCTAACTCGATTGATTAATTGATTGATTGGTGTTTTCTGTCGCATCAAACGCTAAGATAATTGATACCATAAGTGTAGTGCATGTTTTATCGTAGGACGTAGCGGTATCTTCCCCTCTGAATGGGGATATCCGGCGCCGAAGTACACGGCATGTAAGATTTCCCCAACCAGATATTTGCCACCAGGGTACCTCCCAACCGGGACAAACTGTTCCCGAATGGTTTTCCGACATGTGTGGTAGTGTGTAGGTGTGGAGGGTTAGGAGAGGACAACGCGTTATACTTCTTACAGTACTGCATACATTACTCCTTATATAGTATGCGAAAGCAATAAACAAAGAACGTACGTTAAAACAAATGTATGTGCTAAAGTCATGACAAATAGTTCAAACCGGGCGGTAGCTCATCAACTGATGTCACTGCAGCGCCTCTGACCGGGAGGTCCTAGAGTTCCCACTCCCACGGCGGCAGGATTTTCGACACTAGCTTTTCAGCTACGTCGAATTCAGTCGCTGTCTGGAGGAGAAATTCTAGCGGTCGGCTGCTCTGATCGGTAGTTTTCCGTGGTTTCTCCGATCAACACCAGGCGAATGCCGGAGCAGTACCCTAACAAACGGGCCACGGACCGCGCGCGATCTGTTCTTCCCATTCCTTGTCCTATCCTCTCCCCTTACACACACACACTTACACTAACATGCACTACACTACCACATATTCCGGGAGACCGGTCGGGAGCTTAGAGCTTGTCCCGGCTGGGGCGGTGCCCCGCTGGTGGGAGAGTCCTGGTTAGGGGGAAACCCCACTAGCCGACGGTAGGTCGGCGCCGGATCTCGCCATCCAGCGGGGGAAGATCACCGCCATCTCTCGAGAGAAAAACATGCACTACACTAACGGGAATAATGACCAGAGCAGTTGACGCGCCCGGAAACACGAAAAAATCAATCAATCAATCAAACAAATAGTTCAACATTTTAGTAGCAGTACTAAATTACTGTAATGCTCTATTCACTTTAATATGGGCTATGTCGGTCTGATTTTGTGATTTTGCGGGGAAACAAACATTAGTCTCTACAGCTTCCCTCTGTTCATTAAAATCATTTGTTCACCTAATATTAATTGCATGATGCAATTAAATGCACCAATTTTGTGAAAAGATTGAGACCTAATCAATCAGCGAGCCGTCCAATAGAGTAAATGAGATTTTTGAGCGTGTTATTTAATTTTATTCCTCGTTTATCCACACAGCTTTCAACTTGTATTCTAGTTGTGATACGATAACAGCTTGATTCAATATTATGGATTTAATAACATCATTTTTTTGCCAGATTTTGTTGCACATTCATTTGTAGTCAAGAGATGAAATGTATTTGTAGATTTATATAACGTAAAAAGAACAAAAATATGTAATTGGTGTTCTCACTAGCACTGAATGCTAATTAAATGCGATATTTCATCTAATATGATTCAGTATCTGAGAATTTGTGGTGAATGCCAATTTTCTTTTACATCGCAGTGTTCTAATGTTTTCGATTTTAGAAATGGTGTTATTTCCGGAGAATTGTACACAGCTGCACAGACTTAATTTCGCAAAAGCTGTATTCTAATGATATTTTAGATTCCTTTACAGGTTCATCTGTAGTTTTGTAAAATACTCCTGTACACTGCCTAAAAATAAGAAATGAAAGTACCTAATAATTATAGACGTTATTTCCTTTTGTGTCTAAATATACGCGATATCTTTGAAGGGACTTCTATCCAATTAGAACATACGTTTTGATAACACATAATACGTTTGAAATAAGCTCATATTAATTAAACGTACCTAAAAGTAAACTTTTACCTTCGTGTATTGTGGAGTTACTGATCATTTTAAAACCTTGAACGTCTCTGAGAAGAAGTTTAAGTAGGCAGTAGGTAGAGTAAATAATTTAATTTCTTATAATACCACACATTTGCGTACAATATTCTATGTGGATAAAATTAAATTTTCCTTACCAATAGTTCGTAACTGTAGTAAAAGTTCAATTGTATTCATCAGATTCATTGAATTTAATTAAATTTTCTTCTATTTTAAGGTCTGTTTTCAAGTTTTACATCACATTTCAATCATTTTTAGGACAGATTTACATTTATATTTATTGCAATCAATATTTATTTTAGCTTTAAAGTAACCATACATGGAGAAAGTTTTCTGTTGTACATAAATAACACTTTTATATGACGCATTCGAAAATCTGGGATTCGAAAAGACTTGAGAAGCCCGTTTTAGGCCACAAATGCAGTTTTGAAAACAACAGTACGGTCGACCACCTCAAACGAGTTTTGCGATTATAAGCGCCATAAATAAGTGGAAACTAGAGGTGCTACGGAATGGCACAGCCTTTCTCGTACCAAAGTTCTCTACTTTCCTTGACGTGGTCTGGCTTTAAGGCATTGTTCCATTCTGTGGGCAGCTGCCATGTATCATCGCCCTAAGTACATTGTTTTGACACTCTCTCAATTTTTTGCTTTCCTAGCAGTACAACCGAATTATTACTTCAAGAATATTAAAGAAAAGTAAAAAATCATCCTAAATAGAAATTTAATTGAAAAGATTCGTAGCCGATTTTAAGAAAATAACGATTAACCATCACTGTAAATGCGAAATTTGAAGTTATTTTTCTCAAAAATCTATTGAGAAAACCTTCATTTCAAGTCATTTGAAGCACGTTTCCTCACAAATGTAATAATGCATACAATTGATGGAAATGTTCGTACTAACGGCGTGAGAGATATTTGAAGGAAATTACATTTGTGTAATTTTTGAAAAAACAAAAGAATGCACCAAAATGAACTTTATGTCATATTAAACAATGCCATTAGCACTATAAATTGAAAAAAGTTGAAGAAAAAAATCTAGAGTAATTTTTTAGAAAATGGCGTTTCAGCGTTTCTGAAAATGCGAAAATTTGAACTCATTTTAACAGAAAACTTGAATTTTCAAGAAACTTCATTTGACATTATTTAAAGCCCATGTACTCATATGCATAATAATTTGAAGAAATTATCTCTATTATAAATATTACCGACCTGGAAGACAAGTAAAAAAATACATTTTAATCTAATTTTCGAAAAAAACAAAAGAATACAGCAATATGGCGTTTATGTAATCGTATGGTGTTCGTTTAGCACCAACCGTACCAAAAATATTAAGGAAAATAATTTGAAACCGTTTTCGAGAAAATCTTGTTTTCGTAATTTTTTGGAATTGCAAATATTGCACGCACTATTGCACGAAAACTACTAAAATTTACAAAACAATCTACATGACCTTAATGAAAGAACTATGGACAACAAATTTCATTTTTTGAAGGAAAAGTCTCTATCTTCAATATTGTAGTTTTAAGAAGTTGCCGAAAAAATATATACTTTTATAATTTCCACAAATTCAGAGGTAATCCTGAAAATCGGACCTATGCCACCTTTATAAGTGTATTTAACTCTATTCTTATTTGGAATTTAAAGAAAAAAAATGGAGCTGTTTTTGAGAATACTTTGAAAATATTCCTAGGTCTTCATATAAAGTCCCCCCAAAAATTATTGAATGTTTTCCAAAATCGCAGAGCTTCAGCTCACGGAAAAATCACAGGGATTTTTTCAATTTGGAAAAAATCCTACTCTCGGTTTAGGCGCTAGGCTTGTTCACATATGACAGACGGACAGCCAGACGGAGAGCCAGACGGACGTTTTGGTTTCAATTAGTTTTTATGCATCAAGGACCCACAAAACAGGGATTCTGACTACACTACGTTTTAGAGGATTCTTTTCTTAATTTATCATCTGGATTTATCTCCTTTTTCGTTATCAGGACTCGGCAATTAATTTTTTCTGCCGAAAATCCGCCGGTTTTTCGCGCAACATTTCATAACTTTCTCTGTACTAGGTATATTACTTCGTATAAACGTAAGTATACGAGAAAGTAAAAAGTAGTGTGTGACACTTTGTTATTTGCATTTTGACGAGGTTTATTATGGCGATTGGATTATTATAGTCATTGCATCCTTCTAAAATACCTAAAGCGTGCTACAAGCTGTCCGCGCAGTGTCAGTTTGGAATGCTTCCTGAAAAATGTAATACTTCATCTTGAATACAACTATTGTGAATGATATGCGCACGTTTTCTTGAGCCCCGGAATACCTACTCCCACTCATTTTGCAACATTAGTTGAATTAAGAATAAATGATAGCAACGAGCATTGTTGCAAAATCTGATAACCAGAAATCTTTGCTGACATGTAATAGAAACTATTTTGCATCGAACAACAATCTACAAATTTGATATAAAATTCCTTGTCAAAATAACCAAATTTCCTACTCCTCCGTAACAAGTGAAGCTGGGGCTCAAGAAAACGCGCGCGGATAATAGTACATACATCAATTGAGCATCGCCAGTTTACACCAATAATTCTTTTCCCTGGATGTGACGTCAGAATTTTCTCATCAGCAGCAAATATGCCAGATTACCCTGGAATCTCATTACACCAGCTAAATGGATCCACTCCCACCGAACACGGACACACTTCTGTGTGCCCTAAGCCTCTCTTCTCCGTACCTTCCCCATTGGGCGGCGTGATATATTTTTTTAAAAAAAGCTTCCCACCCTTACAATATTTTTCAACGGATCCAATCGATCTCCCCCTCTTGGTTCAGGAATTTCCTGCAGAAAATACAGATCGCACGGTCCGCGCAGGATGTACTACATAGAGTGAGCTCCTGATGGTTAAAGCATTTTACTCTTAAAATTAGCTTACATTGTTTTCCTTAATTTTTTCATGTCAATTCAGCGTTTCGAGTTTTGCAGACTTCAAGATCATCAGAAAGTACCATAATAATGAGAAAATAATAATCATATCTTTAACTTACTAGTGCAATCTTAAGCTCCCGATCACTTAACATTCACTTTGTGTTATCATCATCATCATCATCATCATCATCTGATAATATCCCATCATTTTCTGGACTTATTCTTGCAGTTTTCTCTTCTTCTTTCTCTTCTCCTTCTCCATCTTTTCCTTCTGCGTTATTCATGATATTTTCCCCAAATTTTCCAACTACGTCATCCATGATTTTTGTAGTTGTCTCTCATTAACTTTTAGTCTGTTTTGTGTAGTTACCTTCGTAACTCTTGAAGATTCTTATAAATATTTACTATTGTTTTTCGTTTCATTCTGGTACCATCTTTTTATAACGACTTCTCAGTTCATCATATTATTCAAATTCATTACAGTTCTCTGCTTTCTTTTCAATGGTAATATCCTACTTTTAAAATATATTAAAATTATATTTCACTGACTTTTTGTTTATTTTGCTGACATTACTTTCAGAAAAAATACATGCGAATTTCTTGGGGTCGAAAAGTACTTGAAATCATTGTTCTTGATCTCCTTAACATACTTTTCGCGATTTCTACTTTTCTTTCTTCAATTTTATATTTCTTCGTACCCTCCTGTATACGATTTCATTCCTTCCCTATTTTTTTCGTCACATATCTTATAGGCTATGTATAAACATTTCATCGGTATTATATTGTTATATCATTATTTTTGACATCCATTCCTTTCACACATCCAGCCTCTAACTCCCTTCCGCTGCAGTGATCCTGTCGCAGAAACGCATCCTGTGAGAGGCACCTTCGCGCCATCTCGACCTCCCTCCTATTCCGCCTACTGTGGGTGGGGAATGCTGTTTCCATTTACGGCAGGCGTCGTCCTGTTCCTGTCTCCCTGTGCGACCGACGCGGCGCGCTCTTCAGTCCATTAGGCTTCGGCGGGGGGGGGGGGGGCGTTGCGCGTTTGTTCCGCTCGCGCGAGCTTCTTTCGCCACCTACACCTTCGCAAGGCTCGTTTCGACTCGCGCGCGCCCTCCATTGTCATCGCGATGGCATAGCTGCACCTTCCACTCGCCTCCCTCCGCTCCGCCGTCGCCGATCCAGCTACTGCTTCTGTACGCAGCGGCGCCCAGAGGAACTGTCGTCAACCAATAAGGTGAAACAGATTTTATCACGCAATACTCGTTTCTGTAAACTGTTACAGGGCAAAACATTGGTTTTATTGCATATAACTATTTAACTTAACTGAATATATTTGTATGATTATTTTTCTTTGATTCAAGTCTTCCTTGGCTTGGGAAAGGAAACGAAAGTTTTAATTACTGTTCGATTAATTACACAATAATGTACTAAACATTATGTATTAAACATATTAGTAACATAATAAATATACATACGCTCTGAAAATGTTTGTTCAGGAGGATATCATTTTTGAAATATTAATAGTTTATTTTATTGAAATAAATATTCCGAAATAGAAAAAAAAATTCGTGCTACAGCAGTACATACTTTATTGCATTATTTGAAACTGCTCGCATTATTTCCAGCATACAGACAAGCCACTATAATTTCATGAATGAATTGAACATCCAGAAATAAAGGCTATCCAATATATATTCCTCCCGATTTTACAAAAATTGAATATACCATTTTATTGAACGTAGAGAACATTTTAACATGAACGTAAAGTCAGTAAAGCCGCCTTATCTTATCTCTTCCATCAAGACACTGTTCAACAATGAACTTCTCAAATATCCAAAATAAAAATATGGAAACAAAACATTACTTAAAATGCATTAATTTCGGGAGGTCAAAAATGTACTTGAAATTATTTATGGTAGTATTAAATGATCATAATGTACAATATTATTGCACTAATTTTTTTATTACAATTAAATCGTATTTTTAAGAGAGAAACTTAATTCGGATACTTTCAATTAAGGTTAATGTATTGACGCTACATGTCGCGACGGTCTTATTTCGTACAGACACCGCTTCAAATAACCTGCGGGAAATTCGAATATGCCAGTTCGAAATTTTTTTCACTTTTCGAAAAAGGGAAGTCTGGCGAAAATGAGTAGATGATCCCTTTCTTTACAATCTTAGCTACATACGTAAAATTTAAAGAAAAATATTGAAACCGTTTTAGAGAAAATAATAATAATTTGAAATTTTTAATGTTAGAAGCAAAATTAGCAAAAATACTCATCTTTTCGAAAACATGAACATGATCTTATTTGAAGAGCACATTTTATTAAGAAACAAATTATCTTTATGATTGTAGTTGTAGGAAGACTCCGCAAAAAGAATTGAATGCTTGTAATTTTCGAAAAATCAGGGATTTTACAGAAAATAAAAGCTGCACCATTCTCCTATGCGACCCCTATGCTATCCAAAGTCAAAATTTAATCAGAAAATTTGATGCCGTTTTTGAGAAAAAACTGTTTAAACAAAATTTAATATTACCTATATTTCATGCAAAATTACGTGCAAAATACTCAAATTTTTGTACATAAACTTCTTTCAAAATCTATCTTTAAAGAACATATTACATTAACGAAAAAAATCTATCTTCAGTACTTTTGTTGTAGGAAGATGGCGAAAACTATTGAATTTTTGAAAGTTTCGAAAATCAGGGATTTCAACAAAAATGAGACCACCATTCTCTTAGACGTCATTCATAATACTCGACAACAAAATTTAATCCAAAAATTAAGTGCCATTTAAAAAAAAATTTGACAATGTCCGAAAAGGGTGCCCCAAAATTAAATTATCGGTTTCAAACTCAAGGGGTCTCGACATCAACGATCTCGATTGGGGAATCAATTTGGGTGAAACTCCTGCTTATGATTTAGCCGCGTGCGTTGTTCACAGACGGACAGACAGACAGGCAAACGGAAAGACAGACGGACGGACTCACAGCCAGACGGACGGAGAGACAGACGGGGTGACGTTCTGCCGTCAACCGACTTTTCGGTATTAACGACCCGCAAAACATTGATTCTGACTACACAAGGTGTTAGAGGAAGTGCTTTAATGTACGTTGCGACAAGACTTATCCACTTTTTCTGTACCAGGGGTCGGCAATAAGAGTTCTTGTGTCAAAAGTTCGCCATTTTTCCAGCAGCATTACGATACTTTCTCTATACTTCATTGGCAGTAGCGAGAATAATAAATTTCTTGAATTTGGATGTAACAAAATCCACGTACCTCACAAACACACATCTGCAATAACATGCTCCTCACTCACGGAACTAATCATCATAGCAACTGGCGTGTCCGGTAATATGAAATAATCAGTTGATCAATTGAATTGAATGACGGCAACAAATGTGGGCTACGAGTAGGCTTTCTTTTTTTTTCTCCTGTTAACATGTTATTTTTCTAATCTCTTGATATTTATTTTGATTATTTTGCTCTCACAGCACTCTCATAATTGTTAATTTATCTTACATTTAACGCATTGTCCATTTTACTCAGCCCTTTTGATTTTTCTTCCTTTTTCTAATGCATTATTTTTACAAACCCTTTTTTTGTTGTCTCATCTCAAATCAACAGTTACCTACCGCTGTAAAAATAACAGCAACTCACGCCGAAGGGCACTCTTGACCCATTTTTTTTCGGCGGAGCACTTTTCGCTCACTCGGGCAACTCCGGCCGTTCGGAGCACATCGCCAACTCCTCCAGATCTCCCGGCCCCGCGCAGTGCCCTATAACACTCCCCCGCTCCAACGACCTCCACCCTCTCGAGAGCCTCACTTCGCGGCGCCGCGCCGCCGCCGCCGTTGCCACGGCCACTGCCGCTGCCCGCCGCTTCGGGATGTTCACTTCCTCTCTTGCGGCTTTCTCTGTCACCCATTGGGCCATATATGATTCAATGATTTTTTCATGTCTCCGGGCGCGTCAACTGCTCTGGTCATTACACCCGTTAGTGTAGTGCATGTTTTTTTCTCGGGAGATGGCGGTGATCTTCCCCCGCTGGATGGCGAGATCCGGCGCCGACCTACCGTCGGCTACTCGGGTTTCCCCCCAACCAGGACTCTCCCACCAGCGGGACTCCGCCCCAGTCGGGACAGGCTCTAAGCTCCCGACCGGTCTCCCGCAATATGTGGTAGTGTAGTGCATGTTAGTGTAAGTGTGTCTGTGTAAGGGGATAGGATAGGACAAGGAAGAGGAAGGACAGATCGCGCGCGGTCCGTGGCCCGTTTGTTAGGGTACTGCTCCGGCATTCGCCTGGTGTTGATCGGAGAAACCACGGAAAACTACCAATCAGAGCAGTCGGCTAGAATTCTACTCCAGACAGCGAATGAATTCGACCTAGCTGTAAAGCTAGTTTCGAAAATCCTGTCGCCGTGGGGAGTGGGAACCTAGGACCTCCCGGTGAGAGGCGCTGCAGTGACATCAGTTGTTGCACTGAGCTACCGCTCCCGGTTTGTGCCATATACGTAACCACCGTTTTTGTTTCCTATGTCCTGTTTGTCACCGACCTGGTAAGTTCCTGTGAGCTATACCACCAGAGAGTGGGAGGCTTTTGCCCTGGATAGGGATGTTATAGTTTAAATAATTATATCCACCAAGTTTATGCCAACCCACGAAGAACATTACAAGCCCAATCACCACACTGCCACCGTCGCCACTATTGCTGATGCTGTCAGTGTCTTCACCACCCCTCACACACTCCATTTCATTGCCGCCTTTGCCACCCTCGCTGCCGGCTCGCCCTTCCCCGCGGTTGCACCGCCGCGCTGCCGCCGCCGTCGCCGTCGCCGCCGCCGCCGCCGCCGCCGCCCCCGCCACCACCGCCACCGCCGCCGCCACCGCCGCCGCCGCCTCCTCCTCCGCCACCGCCGCCGCCGCCGTTGTCGATGCGGTCCCGAGAAGCGGGCGATTACGGCGACAATGGCGGCGGCGTCGAGGTCCGGCGGAAACGTTTCCGTTCCCTTGATGAGATCGCTGAAGCGGCGGAGGCGGCAGCACTGTGGCTGCGGCTGCGGCTGCGTGAGGTTGTGTGGGTCGCTGCCGTCGCCACCACCCAAACCACCGCAATTGGCGTGCACAAGAACTGCAATTTCCTTGTGCCAACACTTCCTTCACCACTTCGGCAACAACGACAACCGCTGCAAACATTGTTACCATAGTAACCTTCGCAACGATTGTAATTGCCGAATAACCGAATTGAAGACCAACCACCTCAGCGAATACAACTCAATGATCAAAATAACCAGTGATATCGATATCACGTTCTGCAATTAGTTGTCTGTAACCACAATTTCTTTAACTCCACAGATTGACGCCATCATTACTGGCAAAGCATCTCATATCGACATCTTATTTTGACATCTTCCTGTAATGTTATCCCTATCTGTTTCAAATTCATCGGTATAATCCCAGTCTGGTCCATTTTGGTGTTCCAAAATGCTTGGCATTCTTAGAACTAGCTGAGGAATCGCGGGCAAGGACAGTTCCTATTCGCTTTTAGCGCTGCCGCCATACGAAACCATACATAGCTTACATACACACAGATAACGTCTACCAGCCAGTACTGCTACTTCCACAGCCTCCACCAATGCCTCTGTCACCACCTCGGCCACCGTCTCCGTTACTTCTATCGTCATTGGTGCTATTCCTGTTGGATTACCGCTCGGATGTAGTTGGCACTACCACCGCCTCTGTTGCCTCTTACGCCGCCGGCTTCATTTCGACGTCCGTTTCCGAAGCCTCCGCCTGCGTCACCACCTCCACCCGGGCGTTTCCTCGGCTGCCCTCGCGCCGCCTGCGACGCCGCCGCCGCTTTGAGAAGGCCGTTTGCGCGCGCGCGAGCGGGCGGCGGGCGCTTCGCTCAGAACAATACGAGCACTTGTTTGTTTCGTTCTCGTTAACGAGGCCTTTCTTTCTCCGCGGCTTGTTTGGAATTATTCCGCGCGCGCGGTGCGACGGAGAGGGCCGCCGCCGTCGCCGCTTTGTCGCGGCAATTCGCAGGGATCTTGGCGACGACCCGCCGCCCCGTGACCGCCGCTTCTGCCGCCCTCGCGCCCTTGCTGTTGCACCCGCAACCGCCTCCGCCGCCGCCTCCGCCGCGCCTCCGCCTCCGCCTCCACCTTCCTCCTCCGCGCCTCCGCCACCGCCTCCGCAGCCGCCTCCGCCTGCGCCTGCCTGCGCCTTGTCTCTTCGTCTGCCAGCCGGCCCTTTTGAGATGACTTGTTTGGTTTTTCCAGTCTCATCCACATTGATTGAATAATTAGTGGGGATTAGAGGAGCATTTTTAGAGGAATATTGAAATGACCCAAGATTTAGAGAAAATCTATATATATAAAAGAAAGTCGTGTTAGTTACACTATTTATAACTCAAGAACGGCTGTACCGATTTGGCTGAAAATTGGTGAGCAGGAAGCTTAGAGCCAGGAGACGGATATAGGATACTGTTTATCCCGTTCGACATCGTTCCTGTGTGAGAACGCACGTTTTTGCACGTTTTCGCACGTTTTCGCGTGATTTCGCACGTTAGCGGTCATTGTTGCCTGTTGTAACCCATTGTTGTAACGCCGCACTGATAACAGAAGGCGATAATGATAGCCGCCTTTCATTCGCCGTTATATCTATATAAAAGTCGTGTTAGTTACACTATTTATAACTCAAGAACGGCTGTACCGAACGGCTGTACCGAACGGCTGTACCGGAAGCTTAGAGCCAGGAGACGGACATAGGATACTGTTCATCCCGTTCGACAGCGTTCCTGTGTGAGAACGCACGTTTTTGCACGTACGCAGTGCAACAAGGATAGTACAGTTTATCACAGTGAGTGCGACGCGAGAAAAAGATGGGACCGGCTGTTAAGGCGGAACAGAGTTCGCCGGGTCAGCTAGTTACTCATAAAGATATACTTTTTTCATATCCTCGGCACATGTGTGTATGTTGTGTCGATTTCGTTTACGTTTGCCTGAGTGTGCTGTTTATAATCGATCGAGCATTATTTAATTCAAAGGACATTTTGATATTTTCTTATAATTTTTCTAAAAAATTAAATCTTCATGTATTTTTAATTTATTCAATTTAAACTGAACAAGCTGTTCTAGCTCATATGCAAAAATAGAGTATTGTAACCACTCTTCTTAGTCACCCCTATACCCCCACGAGCGCCAAGATCTCACATGAAGGGGCGGAAAATTATCAGGGCTGACTCTGACACACCTGGCTTCCTCATCGTCTTCGTCGTCAGCTTTTCTCCGCTGCTCTGAAACGAGGTGGAATGGAATGTATGCGTGACCAGGTCTGAGCTTGCATAATACACGGAAAACCGTAAACACTTTGAACATTTTGGGTTTAATAATGAATACTAGTCCGGGAATTACCTCAGTAAAGCCTCTGGTCATATAGATTTGGATCTTAACCTAACTTTAATTTAATTCTAGAACTTATCGGAATTGGCGCCTGGCATTGATCACCCTTTGCGTTCAAAACGGACTCTCCGCGTAGCTGCTGTGACCCCTGGAACCTCTGGGCAGGCAGGGTCATCCCCAGCGGTCGGCTAGCTGTGACGTCTGGAACCTCTGGGCAGGCGGGGTCATCTCCAGTGGTCGGCTAGCTGTTGTGACGCCTGGAACCTCTGGGCAGGCTGGGTCATCCCCAGCGCTTGGCTGCCCCAGCGGTTGGCAGTGCCCAGAGTGGCGAGAAGGGGCCTCCACGACCGGTCCGGGCGGCGTCGGCGCTCGCCCGCAGGTCAGGGCGGGGTGGGGCGCTGCGGGCAGCCGCGGCTGGCTTGGCGGCGATGGTGACGGCGCGCGTGCCTGTGCCTGGGCGGCTCAGCTGCAGCATCCCCGGGCGGCGCCTTGTGTGGGCGTGTCCGCCATAAGTTGACGTCGATTTTTAGCCATGTTGGTCGTTAGCAATAGTTCGTTCGCCCGGTGGAAATCGTCCTGTTTGTGGCCTCAGCCGAGCAGTGCGTTCGCGGCAATGGAAGTTCCCCGGACATGCAGTGCATCGTCTCGGCGACGGCGCGATAGCTGGCAGCGGAGGTGAGAACGGCGCTAAATGCGTGCGGTCGGTCTCTCCGCTCTCCTGAGAAACAAACCCTCTGACCCGGTCGCATGTAACTCCCACGTTCTTTCTGAAGCGAGTGTCTCCTTACTTCACGCTCTCTTCAATACGAATGAATGTTGCAAAGTTCGGTTGCGATCCACCTGGACGTGGGGTACCACGACGTACGCGCATCTGGTTCACGGCGATAGTCCCGCAAAAACCGCGTGATGCGTGGCTGCCCAATAGCGACGTCATGCTGTAGTGATGCCTGTAAGCACTACGTCGTCTTTCTGAGAAGCGAAATGCCCCGAAAAGACCGGGCGTGAAGCGGCGACGCGACTTGCCCAGTGGTCCGCACCGCGTCGCCCGCTTTCGCTCGCTCTCGCCCGCTCTCGCCCGCTCTCGCCCGCTCTCGCCCGCTCTCGCCCGCTCTCGCCCGCTCTCGCCCGCTCTCGCCCGCTCTCGCCCGCTCTCGCCCGCTCTCGCCCGCTCTCGCCCGCTCTCGCCCGCTCTCGCCCGCTCTCGCCCGCTCCCGCCCGCTCTCGCCCGCTCTCGCCCGCTCTCGCCCGCTCTCGCCCGCTCTCGCCCGCTCTCGCCCGCTCTCGCCCGCTCTCGCCCGCTCGCCCGCTCTCGCCCGCTCTCGCCCGCTCTCGCCCGCTCTCGCCCGCTCTCGCCCGCTCTCGCCCGCTCTCGCCCGCTCTCGCCCGCTCTCGCCCGCTCTCGCCCGCTCTCGCCCGCTCTCGCCCGCTCTCGCCCGCTCTCGCCCGCTCTCGCCCGCTCTCGCCCGCTCTCGCCCGCTCTCGCCCGCTCTCGCCCGCTCTCGCCCGCTCTCGCCCGCTCTCGCCCGCGCTCGCCCGCTCTCGCCCGCTCTCGCCCGCTCTCGCCCGCTCTCGCCCGCTCTCGCCCGCTCTCGCCCGCTCTCGCCCGCTCTCGCCCGCTCGCCCGCTCTCGCCCGCTCTCGCCCGCTCTCGCCCGCTCTCGCCCGCTCTCGCCCGCTCTCGCCCGCTCTCGCCCGCTCTCGCCCGCTCTCGCCCGCTCTCGCCCGCTCTCGCCCGCTCTCGCCCGCTCTCGCCCGCTCTCGCCCGCTCTCGCCCGCCCTCGCCCGCTCTCGCCCGCTCTCGCCCGCTCTCGCCCGCTCTCGCCCGCTCTCGCCCGCTCTCGCCCGCTCTCGCCCGCTCTCGCCCGCTCTCGCCCGCTCTCGCCCGCTCTCGCCCGCTCTCGCCCCAGCCCTTGACGAAAGACAGGCCTTCCCTCGCCGCGCGACAAGGGCTAACACGCAGGCGACTAGTGTTTTCGCGTTAAGTTCCACGAACTTCAATGCAACGCGAAAAATAATTTAATATTACATGTTGAATTCCGGCGTACGGGGTCGTCCCGTTACAATATGATATTCGCAGTTGCATTCAGAAACATTCAGCGCGCTTGTCAGAGTTGTTCTTGTGACTGAAATATCAACACAATTTCATATCTGTAATTCTAATTTCCAATGCGCGCAGGATTCAAAGGAAAAGTAGGAAGCCTTCTCCCATTTGAGAGGCTGTTATGGTCTTGTTATATATCCACGAACACGGAAAAAGTTCAAAAACAATTAAACCATTTCGATTTTGGCTGACAAACAAAAATATTTGATTGTGCTTTACCGCCTACTCCTATATCGCGTGTACGTCACCGCTGATGTCTTGCGAAAGCAAATTTACCAAGAGGTCTCGCGCTATTAAATATTTGATATTCACGTGTTGCGTTCGGCAACTTTTCGATATTTGTGGTATGTAAAGAACCACACGAACGCCTCATCCCGTGGCCGAGGGACTGGGTCACCGCTGGACAGCCAAGGTCAGTAGCGGGCTGTCGAGCCAAAGAACAATAGGTTTGTAAAAACTGTTGCATTGTACATATACTACACAATGTTATTTAATTATTCGTGAAGGCTGTGTTTGTTAAAATTTTTAATTTGTTTAAGAATATTTTATGTGTTTCTTGAGCAGTATTCATGCTACCTTTTGTTAAATATTTTTGTGTGGTTTTGTTCAGCAGCATTTTTGCTGCAGCAGGCCACCAGTCACAATACGTTTTGAATCTGCAAAAGGGCTTCTAACAAGTGCTTTTTCCCACGATGAGATTTGAATGCATGTTAGTTAGCACATGCATGCACATTACCCCTTCACCCTTTTTGGAAATGATACATCCTTCTCGACGTTTTAAAAAGAAAGGCAACAAACACAGCCATTATGTTCAATGTCTGCATTTTCGAAAATTCAAAGATTTTTCTTGTTATTATTGCAAGATCTAATTTTGAAGAACAGATTTCATTAAGAAAATATCTACATTTAATATTGTAGTTATTTAATAAATTAATAATGTAATATTGTATATATTGTAGGATTGCTTACATTGTAATATTTAATAAATTGAAATTTTTTATTTATTGGAATGTTACATGAAAGTATACTTTTTCGTGTTTTAGTGCAGTGTCGGTGTTACTCTTTGGAAAACTATTTTGTGTGGTTTTGATGAAAAGCATTTTGCTTCTGTACACTACTAATTTTATTGTTATTTCCACTATCTTTATTCTTTTAAATTGAATACATATGAACATATATTCGTAAATGTGAATTCATGTGTATATATATGTTTCACCATGTTATTTTGAACTATGGGATACAGTTCTTCCAAAGTTTTCTCGAAAAATATTGAGCGGCAGAGTAAAAATAGGGGCAAGTAACCCTAAAAGGTGGCGTCCAGGCAATGCAGTTGGGCGACTTTAGACAGTGCTGGGCGAAGTGATCTGAGAAAGAGGGCGAGGGATGGACATACAAGGTGGGTGAACGCATTGGGCGCAGTTGGGGAGACGAGCGGATCTGCTTAGAAGATAATTGTGAAGGAGCCATTGCAACGCCGAATATCAGCAATCTTTGATCAAATTTAAATTCTAATAAGAGAATTTGAAGATTTGATGGTAACGTTTCTATTTCTGTTAAATCCTATTTTCTACACACTCAGCTTCTTTGTAAGCCTTTATTCAAATTATCTTCTTTTCCTTCCCCTCTTACAAGTGATTCAAGATGGCGTTCAAGATAATTTTCATGAATCGTTGTCTACGATGTCAGTCCTTCAGTTCTAAGAAATTCACTGCTACTTCGATATTACTTCTTACATACTCTGAGATTTGCGTCTCAAAGAACTTTGCACGTTATTGTTGCTAATTTATATTGACGATATATTCTTCTTCATCTTTTCCATCGCCTCTGCTTCTCTCTTATTAGAATCGCTCCCAACTTCCGTTGAGTCCCGCCGGTGTCAAATATTTACAGCTGTTTTGGATGACGTCATTCCGCGCGCACGCTTATGTTCTCCCTTGCCACTTCATCACCTGCGCCGCCAATGTGTCTCGCCTCTCCGGCTTCCCCTCCCCCCCGGCAGCCCATCCCACGTGCCCCGCGCCGCCCGCCCGCCAGCCCCGCCGCGCCCCGCCCCGCCGCGCCCCGCCCCGCCCCGCCCCGCCCCGTCCCGCCCGCCCGCCCGCCCCGCCCCACCCTGCCCCGCTGCGCCCGCCTGCCCCGCCCGCCCACCCCGCCCCCGCCCCGCCCCCGGCCCGCCCGCCCCGCCCCGTCCCGTCCGCCCCGCCCCACCCCGCCCCCGCCCCGCCAAGCCTCGCCCCGCCCCTTCCCAACCCACCTGCCCCGCCGCGCCGCGTCTGCCCGCCCGCCCGCGCGGCCAAGTTTGCGCCAACTCTGTAATTAACGCGTGTGGAGTATCGACACTCCTCCCGCGAGGTGCACCGGAAGTTTGCTCTCCAGTCGCCTCCCCCCTCCCCGCGACCCGCGCAGGTCCAATATCGGGCCCCCTCTGCGCCCAGGCGGCGCAGCAGACCGCAGCGTTGGCCCCGCCCCGCCCCCCGCTCCCTCAGCCCTCGCCCGGCCGCGATTCACTTGTTTCCCCTTCGGTTCGCTTTGCACGGACAAAGACAAGCGTTTTGGTTATTACATGAATCTACCGCGAGGCTGAAACACGGCGAGAGTGACAAGATCTCAGAAGTTGCTTGCTGCCTCCGACTGCCGTTTTCAGAGGCGAGCGAGAATGCGGTTCGGTAGCTTCCCAACTTCCTGTCAAATAGAGGACTGCCGCTGACGCCATATAATAAATGCACAATAGCATCCTGTGGTATTTTGTGTTCTGCTGCCGCTTTTCAAATGTTTCCTCTTCCGTGGAAATTACAGATCAACATAAAAAATTGAGTGTTAAAGCGTTATGTTTAATTAGCGATAAAATATAAATGCGGTATTAATATATCAACGTTTTTCATTATGAGTTGGGAGAACAAAGTGTTAATAAATTGATGTTATGTCTAGTTAGCTAGTTACATTGTATTTTGTAGTGGCCGGAACAATGTTAATTTATTGAAGTATTAGAAAACAATGTTAATTAACCTTTCTCTGAAATTCTCTTTTGTCTTCATCGCTTTTTCATCCAACATGTGTAAATTTTGGGATTACGCTTTTATCTCGTGTATACCATTAAAACATGTTTTATAAATTTTTGAAACTCCCAAAATGACTAGTGAAAAGAGGTCATTTATTGTATCCATACACACAAAATTTCGCAGTGTAATCGAAATAAATAGAAATATAAAGTGTGTACTTGGATAGATAAAACGACGGTACATAAAATATATTTAATGTATAGTTTAGAGCGTAATAATATAGTTGTTTCGTTCTAATTGCTCAGAATTAATTTCGTTGGTGATAAAATCCCTACAATCGAGGTGTCGCATCTGTTCAAGCAGCACTATTCTTCCGATAAAGCGCATTTGCTTAATTAAATCGGCAGTCATCGCTTGTGCGCGCGCATTCCCATCACGTTTGGCAAGCGCGCGACGTATTGCACTTAAACAAGTCGACTTGGTCGGAGATAATTCGCGGCGGCGCGGTTGCCGTCAAGCTGCCGCCCAACTTGGCCGTCGCGCCCCTACTTCCCACGCAACTCGCGCGCGCCTCCCCCCCTCCCCCCCGCCGCGAGTTGGCCAAGTCGCATCGCGGCGGCCGCCAGGGCGTGCTGGCGGCGGCGGCGGCTAAGGTGGTGGAGGCGGCGAAGAGCAGACACAGCTTTGGTGGTGGTGGCGGCGGCGGCACCAATGTAGCGCCAACGACAGCGGAGGCGGAGGCAGCCAGTGTGACGGCGACGGTGGCGGTGGCGGCTAAGGTGGTGGAGGCGGCAAAGAGCAGACAAAGCTTTGGTGGTGGTGGTGGTGGTGGTGGCACCAATGTAGCGCCAGTGACAGCGGAGGCGGAGGTAGTGATGGCAGCCAGTGTGACGATGGCGGTGGCGGTGGCGGTGGCGGTGGCGGTGGCGGTGGCGGTGGCGGGGGCGGTGGCGGCGGCGGCGGCGGCGGCGGCAGGCGGCTAAGGTGGTAGAGGCAGCGAAGAGCAGACACAGCTTTGGTGGTGGTGGTGGCGGCGGCGGCGGCACCAATGTACCGCGGAGGCAGAGGTAGTGATGGCAGTCAGTGTGACGGCGATGGTGGCGGTGGCGAGGGTGGTGGAGATGGCACGCCCTCTCTTGCGCTTATCCCTCCGGAGACCGCTGTTTTGGTTGCTCTTGCTTGCTTCAGGATGTTGGAGACTCATGTGAAATCAGTTTTGCTCCTCTCCTGCCCCGTACGTAGGTTAAGATTTAGTGTGGCACAACATGAATGAAATTAACATGCTTCGAAAGGGGTTTCGCAGTACTGAAGATATGCACGTTGCGTGTAATGGACTGTACCAATACTGATCCTCAATTTTCAGAGTTCAAATTAAAAGTATTATGAATGCTGAAAAGTCACAAACAATTTTACTTCTACCTACCGTTTTCGCTGAAGAGAGAAAGTTACTGGTATTTCAGGAAAAAACTTAAACCTTATGATAATTGTCCAAAAGATGACTAATTGATCAATAACTGTGTTGTAAGTCTTCAAATCTACAAAAAAATTGGAAAATTGTATATTTTGCTAAAAGCTATGTATGATATATATTAGTAATAATTATATAGTCTTTCATTTCTCATAAATTAAAACAGTAATGTTTTGACCTCGTAGGGAGCATGCTTGGGCTACCTGGTAAGTTATAAAAGAAGTCGTTCGACCCTATGCACTTTGGAACCATAGAAGGAAATGAACGTCTGAGATCACGAAAGAAAAGAATGTGTCTCAATTCAAATGAATATGACTTTTCAGAACGGAGAAGAATCCTTCTTTTCTGATTTTCTGCGAACATTGCTCCCTTTGAGTGAACTGAACAATGCAATGATGCCGATACCGATTTATAAATACACGGTTAAATCTTGTAAGAGACCCGAGAAAATCCAATACACGAAGTACTTTTCATAATGTAGGTTATGATTCCACCTACATATTTGATATAATGAAACGAATCGCATGTTTTTTCAATTTTCATCGTTAGGAAATGTGTAACATATAAATCAGATGTAACGTTATTTTCAGAGAAGTTATATTTACAAACGTTCCGAAGATAGTTCATTTTTGATGACAAGCTCCAATAATTACATTTACAAGCAATTTTTTTTATTTTTTACGTGTTTTCTTTTATTTTTTTTTACATATTTGTTGTGGAAGAAAAAAAAGCACTTTGAATAGACTACGTAAGTAGGCGTGTTCCTTTCATCACAAAAAGTATCTCAGAATAATTCTACAGTCCCCTACATCCCTTTTAGTCTCCAGTACCTCTTTCTGTAACCCACTGGGAGTGACGACGGCGCGAAAAATGGACAAGCCAATCGTAATTGTGGCTCGAGTCCCAGTGCTCGCCAATTGCGTCTCCTCGCCCGCAGCGACCGCCGAGAGGGAAAGCGATCGGCGCCCGCGGCGACTTCGACCCAACAGCGAAGGTAATGGGCCGGGCAGCCTTTAACTGCATCGACTCACCGAGGGGCGCGCGTCTGGCCGCCTGCCTCCCAGGCCCGCTCTTTCCGGCCTCTTCCCCCGCCCCGACACGCCCCTTCCTCGTCAGAGCCGGCGCTCCCACGTCGGTCAAATATTGGCGTATTGAGCGACCCCGAACGCGCACGAGCTTTGTCTCAATCTGTCAATGCTAAATTGGAGGCGGCCGGAGTCGCCATGTAAACAGACTGTCGATGGAAGGGGACACGAGAAATATGATTGGATCTGTGGACTTAACGGCCGGTCGCGGCCGGCGCGAGAGAGCCGCGGCGCAGTGGAGGGGTGAGCGGCCGGGGCAGCCGGGCAGCGTCGCGTGCGTCGGGCGCCCTGCCGCCTGTTCGCTGCCGCTGCCCGTTTGGGCTCCCGCTTATGAGCGGTTAATTCGCCGCGCGTTTCGCGTTATTTTTAACGCGGTTTGACCGCCGTACCGGGAGCGGTAGCTCAGTGCATCAACTGATGTCACTGCAGCGCCTCTGACCGGGAGGTCCTAGGTTACACTCCCCACGGCGGCAGGATTTTCGACACTAGCTCTCCAGCTAGTTTGAAGTCATTCGCTGTCTGGAGGAGAATTCTAGCGGCCGGCTGCTCTCATCGGTAGTTTTCCGTGGTTTCTCCGATCAACACCAGGCGAATGCCGGAGCAGTACCCTACCAAACGGGCCACGGACCGCGCGCGATCTTTCCTTCCTCTTCCTTGTTCTATCCTCTCCCCTTACACACACACACACTAACATGCACTACACTATCACATATTCCGGGAGACCGGTCGGGAGCTTAGAGCTTGTCCCGGCAGGGGCGGTACCCCGTTGGTGGGAGAGTCCTCGTTAGGGGGAAAACCCACTAGCCGACGGTAGGTCGGCGCCGGATCTCGCCATCCAGCGGGGGAAGATCACGGCCATCTCCAGAGAAAAAAACATGCACTACACTAACGGGACTAGTGACCAAAGCAGTTGACGCGCCCGGAAACACGAAAAAATCAATCAATCAATCAATCGACCGCCGCGCGTCGCTATCGCGTCAATCACCCGCACCTCACTCGCGCGCGCCATTGCGACCCCAACGCGGGCACCCTCCGACTAAAGGGGTGGTATCGCTTAGATGCGGTGATATGCACGAATTAAAGGGAAATTTTCGTGGAAGGACTTGAGTTTGGTGGCGCATGTGATAGCATTACTTAGAGCAAACTCTATTGATCGTGACGTTCGTGGTTTGAAGGTCCTTGTTGACAGTTCGTCGTGTTAAGTTAGTGATTTGGGTTGAATGAAATCGTCACATTCCTGAGACTATCTCATAAGTCCGACTGGCAGCGAGGGTTGTTACAAGGTTTTTGCACTTCGGTCATGTGGGTGTATTCTCATGCTGTTTTATGAGTACGATTATCCCGATGTTCCTCAATAGTATACGTCGTTGGAGATTTGATTGAATGTCTTTCCGCCATTTGTCTCTCGAAATTTCACTTAGTGACGATCTTAAAGGCAAATAGACACTGATGTGTTCGGGGACTAATTAAACATTTCCCTTTAAAATAAGTGTCAAATACGTGTAAAGATAATAAAATTGGAAGAACCTCATGACATTATAGCATGTAAGAAGCACCTTGCTTATTATTTCATGGCTGGCATGTTTTACTTAAAAAATATAATTCGTTCGCATACGATAGAAGACGAATGACTATTCTCTTATGGTAACTTCACCAGAAACCTACGAGAACAAACGTACAAAAAAGACGCTTTGTTAAATATAGCTGCAACCAAAAATATTTATTTTCATGATTATCACCTTTCAAGTTCACTTTTACGTACGTTTATCTCGTTAGCAAGCTTTTTGCTTTCTCACTGGTGCCCCGTAGAGAATATAAGACCTGATGAATAATGAACTAACATATTTAGAATAGGTGGCATAATGTTAGTGATTGAAATCCGCCAATGTTTTGGAGTAAATGACATTTCAAATAATATGCTCATGTGTACATTAAAGGTCGTGGAGAAATGCTACAAAGAGAGTGAGAGGCAACGCACCGCCCAAAGCAACGCAGGTCTCCAAAGCCTTCGAGAGCTCCTTCACAATCCGCAATTATGACAATATTAGGTAATCAACTCGATATTTATAATTCAGTTGATAAATGGTTACTGAGGTGTAGACAATGTGACATAAAAGACTGGAGGCAAACCTCTGATCCTCACTCAATTTGGCGCCGAACTAGTGGCGCAACAACAACACACTCTCAACGCTCTCCCACATTATTTGTAACTTTTGCAATTTTCGAAGATTTGGAGAGTTCAACGAAAATCAGACCTGAGCCATTTTTTAAGTGTCCTTTGCTCTATCTGAGAAAAATGGTAATAAAAATTGGAGCTTTTTTTGAGATTTTTTAAAATACTATACGTCAAGCACAAATTACGCGAAGACTTCTTATATTGGCAAGAAATTAAGTATAACCTTATTTAAAGATTTAATTTTTTAGAACAGATTTCATTACTCAAAAAGTATATATCATCAAAATTTTACTTTTCCTATTGATTAATTTTGGAAAATTCGAAAATCCAGAGAATTCTTTGAAAATGGGACCTGTGCCATTTTTATTAGAGTACTTTGCTCTGTTAGAAAAAAATAATGAGAAAAATGGAAGAGATTTTGAAAAATAATTGTTTAAAAATTGCCTTTATTTCACGTAAAATTTCGGAAAAAACAATTATTTTCGCAAAATCGTACCTCATTTAAAGATTTTGGAAGACCGAAATTCATTAAATACAAATATTTAATATTGTAGGGAAGTGGCCCAAAGAAATTTTATCGTTTTCAGTTTTCAGAAGTTCAGAGATTTCAACGAAATTAGACCCGCGACTTAATTTTAAGCGTACTTTTTGCTGAAGACAAAGTTTACTCACACAATTTGGTGTTATTTTTGAGAAAATTTCAAAACTGTTTTTGTGGCTTCATGTAAAATACTCCCAAAAATCAAAATACGTGTTTCAGTCTCGAGTTTGTTCAAAATCGATCGAAGAATATATATTTGTAGAAAATCGCCTGAATGGTTTAAGCACAACAGTTAACAATGGCTAGAGAGACTATTTTTCGGTATCAAGGACCCACAAAACGCGTATTCTAACTAGAGAGTAATTTACTAACTAGAGAAAGTAATTTACTAGCTACAGGATTATGACTTATTATTTTTTTCGATATCATGACCCCTATTTTTTGAAAACCCCTGGCGGAGTTTTTCTGACAATAAATTGCCACTTCTCGTCTAGCATTACATCATTTTCCCTTTCCTACATACGTAGTTTCGCAAGAAAGTTAAAAGACACTTATCTAAAACGAATTTATTTGAACCAAATTATTTGAACAAAACGTACTTTAATTCCGACTTTTCTAAAAATGTATTTTTATGACAAGTTCTCTGCATTCAAAATGTTGTATCATTAACTTTCAGCATGTGCTTAGTTGGAAACAGAGAAACATTCCTGACTGGTGACATTTCTTTCGCCAGTAATTTCATCGCTCGAAAATTAACTTTCGCAATCGGACACTCTCGCGAAGAAGTTTCGCTCCGTTGCTTCTCCCTCCCTATGACCTGCGTGACTAGGCGCCGTTAAAATATCACTTCTGTCAAGGACTCTTTAACTTGGGGACTCTTCCCACTTCCCTGCAATGAGAGTAAGTAGCAGTCTTTCAACTAGTGCGTCAGAGCTGTATAATTTTGAATGTAATGGGCGTCGTGTGTTGTGTGATAAATATTTGTAAACATTATCCCACTACCAGAACGACAGAAACGTTCGAAAAGCCCATTCGACAATGGATTATATGGGCAAGTGAATGCATTAACATGTTAAAAGAGGATATCAGAATTCCCAGAGTGCACTGAATCTGCTAATCACAATTTGACACGCTGCCCTCCATCAGGGAATTTCTGCAACCGCGTCCCATGTTATGTCAGGGCCCTCTGTTTACCTGTCGTACGCCATTTCAGCCTCCTGTGAGCGACGTTCCGTGCAGCAAGTTTTACAACTGCGCTTGGCTTCCCTGTCAATTGACGAAGGCTTTTTGTAAAGTGTCACAAGTTATATATCGGTATGGAAGTTGGAGAACTTGTATCATTATCGTTACTTTGGTGAATGCATCACTCATGAAAACTTTGAGAAAGCGTGTTCCGAGTTACATAACATGCGGAAGTGATCCGGTTGAAGTTAACTTCTTTCGAAAAGTTATATTTTTATAATGTTGCATTTCAATATTTCACTTTTTTAAACTTTCAACCGAAATTTGCTTCACTTTTATTTTAAAATTTTCCAAATATTAATTAATCATTCTAAAGGCTCTACAAAAGCATTGCCACCAAAAAATATAATTTCGTGCGATTGAGTTCATTTATAATACTTTTATCCAATGTATTGTTACGAATGTTAAACTAATAAGGAAATTATTTCATTGACAGCATAATGATAATTTTGTTCACCCAACCGTAAAATATTTAGTTTCTCCTAACAAAACCTAAGCAACCCCTATTATTATGTTCCCTCACAAGATATTTACAGAGACTGACAAATAGAGTACCAAGGTTGATGAGTCCGATGACCAATATGACAACTTACTAGTCACTGATACTTCTTCTTTAAACAGAAACCTCAAAGTGTCTTGTAGTGGCATGACCTAGATGATACCCAGTCGAGTCAATTGCGGCGAGGGGCAGCATTTTAATCCCCAGGTGACGCGTCCCATTGTGGGGCGTTCTCCCTTAACGTGAGCGCTGCTGAGGACGCGCGTCGCTGCCCCGCCGCTGTCACCGCACCCAAC
Organism: Teleogryllus occipitalis; assembly: GCA_011170035.1. Classification (NCBI taxonomy): domain Eukaryota; kingdom Metazoa; phylum Arthropoda; class Insecta; order Orthoptera; family Gryllidae; genus Teleogryllus; species Teleogryllus occipitalis. The sequence continues at coordinate 244,500 of BLKR01001538.1, forward strand.
ATCCGCCGCGCGCCGCCGCGCCGCGCCGCGCCGCGCCGGTCGATACAAAGTAGATAACCCCGACGCCGCGCAACCTGCCCAAACGAACACGCGGCGCGCTGCCGGCGCCGGCCGACGGAAGGGGGCGGGGCGGTGGTTCCAAGGAAGAGATGCCAGAGGCGACGGCGGCGATGGCGCTGGCGGTGGCGGCCGACGGAAGGGGGCGGGGCGATGGTTCCAAGGAAGAGATGCCAGAGGCGACGGCGGCGATGGCGCTGGCGGTGGCGGCCGACGGAAGGGAGCGGGGCAATGGTTCCAAGGAAGAGATGCCAGAGGCGACGGCGGCGATGGCGCTGGCGGTGGCGGCCGACGGAAGGGGGCGGGGCGATGGTTCCAAGGAAGAGATGCCAGAGGCGACGGCGGCGATGGCGCTGGCGGTGGCGGCCGACGGAAGGGGGCGGGGCGGTGGTTCCAAGGAAGAGATGCCAGAGGCGACGGCGGCGATGGCGCTGGCGGTGGCGGCCGACGGAAGGGGGCGGGGCGATGGTTCCAAGGAAGAGATGCCAGAGGCGACGGCGGCGATGGCGCTGGCGGTGGCGGCCGACGGAAGGGGGCGGGGCGGTGGTTCCAAGGAAGAGATGCCAGAGGCGACGGCGTCGATGGCACTGGCGGTGGCGGCCGACGGAAGGGGGCGGGGCGATGGTTCCAAAGAAGAGATGCCAGAGGCGACGGCGTCGATGGCGTTGGCGGTGGTGATGGCGATGGGAGGGGTGACGGGGACGAAAGCAGTGACGTTCTGTTGTAACGAATTGATTTCTATCTTGTGGAACCGTACAGTCTTGGAAAACGACAAGATTGAGATATCCTCCTATCTGAAGAATGATGAACAGGGGCGTGATGTTTGAAGAGCGGTAGGACTTGGCTAAACATTGGCGCATTTTGATTATATCAATTCCATGTTATTTTTCCTGACATTTAAGAATATTGAAGCATTTTTACATCAATTTAGTGAATACTTACGTTACGTCTATCATGTTAAGTATTCCTTTTTTTTATTCTACTTAATTTTTTTTTCGTTTTGTGTTTGTGTTTCTTCATAATTTTTAGTTCCCTCCGATAAAACCTACCGCGTGCTACTAAGTGTGAGAGATGTGCAACTAAGACACACAATTACCCTTTTATCATTTCATCTGAATGGTGACGGTGGGTGAGCGTGTGTGGTAAAGTAGAGCAGAGTAATCAAAGAACCAGCTTAACAGATACATTTGTCTGTGTTATCCATTATCTAGAAGGGCAGGGAAAATGGAGTTCGACTTAGGAAGAAATGAAACATCATACCATCCCACTACCTTGGAGAAGGTTTATTACTCACTGAAAAACTGGAGGTTTTGAAATCGAAGGTCGATCGCGTATGTCGGCAAAAGGAGGAAGACGACAATACCTCTTCAAGCATTTTAAGAATAGAACTCTATTCGTATCATTGCCATTTATGAGTACACCAACTTATCAAGAACAGAAAATCGGACGAAATCATAAATGACATTAAAGACGGCAATCTACAACTGAATTCATTCAGTTTCAATCATTGGGGTTTTGACATTGATTACCTCAGCTTTGTTAGGATAAGTGTTAATTGTTTCAACTATTTGTTTAAAACCTTTTAGAGCAGGCCTGCTCACATTATTGGCTCGCCGAGCGGCAGCTAGGGGCTCGCGTTAGCAAAGAAACTCGTCTGCAAACTGCGTTGCTCTGGGAAGAGACGGACGTCAATCGGCGATATGGGTTCGCTGAGAGCTTAATAATGGCTTAGAGAGGGGGTTGCGAGGCGGTTGAACACATCGGGACCGAAGCGCATGGCACAGGAGCAACACGAATACGTTACGGTCTTCACATGGCTAATTTGCAAGACGGCGTGGCGAGAATAGAATTCGAAAGCAATAATAGAGATTTTAATATCATTGTTGAGGCTGCAAAATAGCTTGTTTTTTGGGAGAGCATCAGAATATTGGGAAAGCAACAGACGATAATTCGGACTGATAATTATTTGTTATTTATATGAATATATAAATTTCATTATTGAAAATCTAATCGTGATCTACAACGTCAGAGCGTATTAATTTTAAACTCATGATCACTCACGTCCGTTTACTGATATTTTTAGTGAACGCAGATTTAGAGAATTTGATTAAGAGTAAAGTTCCGGAATCGGTTGTTAAATGGGGTATTCACGACGTAGGAAAATGCCCAAAGGATCGGTCTTCGCAATCGGTATTGCTATCACAGACGTTAGAGGCTGAAGAGGCCGCGGTCGAAGAAGACAAAATGCCGAGTGGAGATGGAAAGCGGATGCAACAGTGGCGGAGGAAGCAGAGACGGGACAGCGTTGGGGCAGCAGCTGTGTGGCGGAGGTGGGAGCGGTGAGGCGGTGATGGGAGGGGCGGCAGTGGTGTCGGGGACGCAGGTGCCGGCTGTGGCAGGCGGCGCAGGAGTTGCGAAGGAGGCGGCCGATGTGCCAGGGCGGCGAGAGGTGTGGCCGCAAAATGTGGGAGGCGCTGGCGGAGGCGACGGTGAAAGGGGCAGGAGTTGCGAAGGCGGGGGCGATGGTTATACTTAAGGGGAGGGAGGTGTGGAGCTGGTGGAGGAGACGGTGAGGGTCGCAGGAGTTGCGAAGGCGGGGGGCGGCGGGAAGTGGGGCAGCAAAGAGTCGGAAGCGCTTGTGGAGGCGACGCTGAGAGGCGCCGAAGTTGCGAAGGCGGGGGCTGCGGTTGTGCGAAGGCGGTGGGAGGTGGGGCAGCAAAATTCTGGAGGCGACGGTGAGGGGCGCAGTACTTACGAAGGCGGGGGGCGTACGTGCGAGGTGGGGCAGCAAAGTGTCGAAGGCGTGGGCGGAGTTGCGAAGGCGGGGGCTGCGTTGTGCGAAAGCGGTGGGAGGTAGGGCAGCAAAATTCCGGAGGCGTCAGTGAGGGGCGCAGAACTTACGAAGGCGGGGGGCGTGCGTGCGAGGGCGGCGTGAGGGGGGCAGCAAAGTGTCGGAGGCGTGGGCGGAGTTGCGAAGGCGCGGGTGGCTGGTGTGCGTAGGCGGCGGGAGGTGGGACGGCGAAGTATCGGTGTGGCCGAGCACGGGGCCCACGCCAGGAAGGAAGCAGCGAGTCCGGCAGCGGCGGTGGTTCCGGGAGGGACAGGTGAGGGCGCGGGCGCACACTGTTTTCCGTGGGGTCCAAGTTGCAGTTGCTCAATATCTGGATAGTTGGTTCATGCGCTCGCTGGTCATCCGGTAGGAGGAGGAAGTTTCTCCGATGCAGGTAGTTTGGACAGGGATTGGGGCTTACGGATGAACTGATGAAGGTTTGAACGGAAATTATGCAGGTAGTTATGTACTTTGAATATATTTACAAATTATATTGCGACACCTATATCCGCGAAAACATGGAATGACATGGCAGACGGCATAATGTATCTTAGTGTAAGTTTAATCGTTCGCCTTGCATGATTTTTGGCCCTTGAAAAAGGAGAACGTTTAGAACATTGACTGATTTTCAACTATTTTCGAAAATCGCGAATCCTGAATCCTGAAGTCTTGAATCCTGAAAAATGAAGGAATGAAACTCCCTCCGAGAAGGAATCTTGGAAGGGGTAAGGGATGTTCCAAACCTCTGTCTCCCCGCCCTTTCTCCAGGCAATGAGTTGGTGAGTTGGAGGGGGAGCTGTGCAAGACTTTTAATGTTTAGACAATTGTTATCGATAACAACAAAAACGTAAACAAGGTGATTACAGTAAAGTTCAAAGTAAGTAATCATCTGGTGATAGACATCTGGAATTGTTTTATTTTGAATATGTTCTTGCGTAACATTGGTTATTTACCACACGGGGAGACATGAGTGAAATAGATTAATGCTCACAAAATGAAAAAAGGTTGGATAAAGTTCAAAGTAGGAATCGTTTCGAAGCGTTCATTGGATTTAAGACATTAGCCAACACGAGGTAGCTAGGGTGAGTGAATTTCTTTACTATGAGAAATATTAAGTATAAAATAAACAGGAATCATATTTATGGTGGAAAATTTCTAAGGCTAGTGAGAGACAAGGCGTGCAGGTTTTTTGTGGTCCACTGTGCAGTAAATTTAAATTTACGACACCACCAAACCAAATCCCTCATTAAAATGTTCGTTACGTATTTATGACATGGCGACGACGATCCTCCATCGCGATTTACATAAAACAATCTTGAGTCTGTGCAACGCATTTTTGCAACGCCCATTATCAACTCGTTTTTATGCCGAAACACATTGGAAACTCACACGATGTCTCTAGTGGACAATCACCTTGCTATAAACTGCACCCTGTGAATAGGGACAACGTTAGCTGAATGAAGACGAAGTGATCCATTAGTCATCGAAAGTCGTTCATCCAAACCTTATGGCTTAACGTGCGAATTAACTGGGTACTTCTAAGAGTAGCTATATTTCAAACTTTAACCATAATATGTGCATAAGTGATTTGAAATCCCCAAAAAAGAACATATTCACGCGTTATAAGAGCAATATTAGTAGCAATAACGCATTTTCATTAAAATTTCCTATAATTTTGTCAACTGAAAGTGTTTACCGATACAAACACACGAAAGGCCCAGGCGATTTCGTGTTTTTGATTTATCCTGATGCAGTTTTGTACATTCAGAAGACAGGTAAATATTTTCCGGAAAATTCATAAATTTAAATACATATTAATCTATCGGAAATAACATAGTAGTCAATCACGCTATTACATTATATCTCATAAAAAATATTCTGCCACAAATGTAGAAATAATCTGAAAGAATAAGGTAAAAATTATTTCTCCTCTTGAAGCACTAATACACAATTAATGTACGAAAATACTTCCGGATTTAACTCGTAATGTGAATAATAAGTTTGCTTGAATACTCTATATCGAAAGTATTTAACGTTAATTATTTCCCAAGATTCCGACGAGAACTTGTTAGCGATGTTCCTGACAGATACAAAGCGATCTGGCCGAGCTGCCCGCACAGGCAGAGTCGAGAGAAGCGCCGGAGAGGAGGCGGGGTGCCCACAACGCTCAGAAAGTCGAAAATGTCGATTCGTGTTAGGAGAACTCGCAGACGCTTCTATCGAGAAGGAGTTTGCCATCGGAGCGTCGCCGGAGTTGGCGCTGAACGTTCTTTGCCAAAGAAGATCCGCCCAGACCCGCTCCGCGCAGGTCTGATTGTGAGATAGTGGTGTCCTTTTGTTCCTCCTCGCTTAAAAAGTGATTTGATTGCTTGAGTTAGGGAGTACTGTTGTCTATAACTCTTTATTTGAAGTTATTTTGTATTTTTCAGAATTCATGTAACGTCGTGACGAGTGTGACCAGCTTATGAAGTTGCTAATTATGCTATATTTTGTTGTAATGAATTTTTAACTTAGTATTAACTTAGTATTTTTATATAATGGTGCATTGCGAACATTAATTAAAGTTGTTATTTTGACCAATTTTAATCCTTTATTTTTAATTACTCAACTATGTTACTTTTGTATCTTGTCTTATTTTACTAGTCATCGAACTAATAATAAGAAAGCTGATAGGCTTGTATTGCGGCTTAGTCGCGTTCGCAATGTTGTAAATACCGATTGCAAGTATGAGTATAAACAGTAATATTATTCTTCACTAACCTTATTCTATGACAACACAAGTGATGGACTGTCTCAGTAGTGGAGTCTTCTGGAGAGTTTACGATGTGTTGTTTTAGAAGCCCAAAGAAATCGAAGAGATCCGCTTTTGGTATGACTGCCAAAGATCCTGTTGCGTGCCGTTGGATTTCCTCCGCCGTCACAAAGCGATTTTTCTTCCGCTTTTTGCTCTCTCCCATTGTTTCTCCATTTTGCAGTCTGCTGTGGAAGGTAGTCCCTAAGCGGAATAAAATTCTAACTCGAAGAAAGAACTTCATGTTTGCTCCATGTTCGCATAGAGACATCGAAGCAAGTTCTGACAGCATACTTCACTTTCCTTAGACGGATGTCCTCTCCGACATCACTTTGTAAAAACTCAGATCTCGGATAACACAAACAACTCTTCTCACGGTTTCGGCGAGGCCACTTTTTCCAAACAATAAACTTTTGCACTCAGATACATCGATATTTTGAAATATTTCTCACTCTACAGACACAAGAATGTCGAAATATAATATAAATACTTAGCCATCAATTCACTTTTTACTTACTTTAGGAAATAGGTATGAAAGTGTGTTTTGCATTGACGTATAGCCTTTTATTTCACACTACATTTAACAATGTGTTCCAAAACCTTTGTTTTTTGGATATGAGAGTGAATAAAATATGAAATTTTCAGAAAGGATTTTTATAAGCTGTTTTCCCCCCAAATAATCTCGGGGACTCGCATATTTTTGTCACCAAACTTATTTACCTCAAGCATGACTTTAAAGCGCCGATTACGTCTTAAAATATATTTTAAATCATGACAATAACGCTGTACAACGACGATAACTCGCGGGACTTTTAATATTCAACGTTGTAATTATGAAGGACGAGAGAGGGCGAGAGCTCAAGCTTCTCTAACTCCAGGGATTTCCACTAATGAATAAAAAAGTAACGTGATTAACTGGAGGCTTTAGGGCACGGCGACGGGCTGATGCGCGGGGGTGGAGTGGGGGGGGCGGCAGGGGAGGGGGAGAAGGGGAAGGGAGGGGAGGGTGTGCTGCGTCGCCGCCGCCTCCGCACACAACAGAGATTCGGTTTTCGGCGGCGATTTGTCGCGAGGAGTTTGCCGACTGAGATCGCTCCGGGAGGGTGCGCGCGGGGTATTTCTTCTCCGCCCCCACTGGCGCCTGAGCGCGTCACGTCCAGAGCCTTTGCGATGTGGGGGAAATCTCACACGCAGCCTTTCCTGCTGTCAACCGATTGCTTTCTATTCACCAAGTAAACCTACAACTGCGAGCTCGTGTTTGTTTCTAAATTTGCCCTTATTTGCGGATGAACATCTTTACGAACTTTTTCTCTGATTACAAAATATTCTTCATCTTGAGGTGTTCTGTTTTGATACAGATTTGTCTTGGACAAATATTATCACTGTTCATCTTTCTCCAATGCATTTACATCAATTAACTGTATTATTTTGGATATAATTGTTTTTAATTGCGTAAAATAGTTTGGCCAACCAGCGTAGTGAAGTTTTAAAAATAAGATAATTAAATAAAGTTACTCGTTAATGCTTATTAATCAAGTTGTTTAACGGATTGTTTGAAGCATTATATTCAATATTGGTTTTTAAAAAAAATCTGAATAACATCGAATTTGAAATCAACTATGGGTTGATGATACTGAAGCAATAAATATATTTTTCAAACTTTCGACATTTAGTACATTTATAGAGCAATCTGTATGTTAAAAATAAATGATAAAGTTTGTAAAAAAACATTAGAAAACGTCAACGAAGATGAAGTAAATGTGTGTAGAATAAGTTAGACTTTGATAAATGAAATTGTAGTAAATAATTATTTCAATGTGACAACTTGTAATTGTGTTTTTGTATATAATGTATTGCTCTTCCCGATGGATGTGCGATTGCATTCCTTGAAAGAACGTGTCCATTGCTCACAAACATATAAAATAAAATACATTTGGAAGTGGAAATTGTCGTCATTCCAATTTTCGTTCCACAGCAAAAATTTCATTTCACAGTAAGAAATATCTATAAAAATGTTTGCCATTCAGTTCCCAATATATCAGTATATCTATTTTGACATTGTGATTGCCTGATACAATATGGAAATTATTTGTGGAAGGTAGAATCGACACGAATTGTCACATCACATGAAACATTTGATAGACATTTCGGTATTGGTCCTGTTTAATAATACAATTTTGGAAAATGTTTGTCAACAGAGCAATAGATACGAAACAAGTAACGGTTGCTGAAAGACAATTGCAGATTTTTTATTATTCGGATAAGTTTGAATAACATATAGTATCTTTGGGTTTTCTTGTCGACAAATAATTTCATTTCGATTCAGTTCATGTTATCTCACTCAATATCTGTATCTATATCTTTACATACACAGAATGTCGGGGAAGGAAACATCTAACATTTTATGAAAATTTGCATTCCAGAAGCATAGAAACAATCCAGAAACATATTACCTGTTTATATTTACAAAAGAAATGAATATATTTGTTCAGAAAGAAAAATATATGTTCAGATAGAAAAGTAGTTGAATTGTATAAATTGGGTAAATTTTATTTCTGGGTTAATTTTTCTTTCTGAACAAATGTGTGACCACACTCACTACCTTTTCTAACTAATCTATAGTGAATGTCCGTTGTCTGACTACCAAATAAGTTTTGCGTACGTTTCACTACGACAATTGCTTTCTCTCTCTCTCTCTCTCTCTCTCTCTCTCTCTCTCTCTCTCTCTCTCTCTCTCTCTAATAATACACGTCTTACTGTGGTAAGATTATTAGTTGTCGTTGTGACGACAACTAATTCAAGAAGAAGCCGATTCACTTCGGCGTTCAGATCGGTACTCTCTCCTCCCCTCCCCTCTTTGTCCTGGGGAAGCCCTCCCCTCATGGGCTGGCAAGTCTACGCCATCGCTCTGTCGCACTGGAACACGCCATACTTCTCGTGAGAAATTTGGAATTCCTGGTCGCCGTGCTCACCATGAGACCTACACATTAGTGTCGCGTCTCATATACAGGATGAGTCACGTAACATTAGCACCTCCTGTAATTTTTGAAGGGTTAAAGTTATTGCAATGCATTTTTAACGGAAGTGCATGAGGGAATGGCGCTAATTGATACATGTATTAATTTCTATTTTATAACTTGTAATTTACGAGATACTGAGATAACTTTGTTTTTTAAAATGAAATCTATATATATAAAAGAAAGTCGTGTTAGTTACACTATTTATAACTCAAGAACGGCTGTACCGATTTGGCTGAAAATTGGTGAGCAGGAAGCTTAGAGACAGGAGACGGACATAGGATACAGTTTATCCCGTTCGACAGCGTTCCTGTGTGAGAACGCACGTTTTTGCACGTTTTCGCACGTTTTCGCACGTTTTCGCGTGATTTTGCACGTTTTCGGGTGATTTCGCATGTTTTCGCGTGACTTCGCACGTTTTCGCGTGATTTCGCGGGTTTTCGCACCTTTTCGAGGGTTTTCGCACGTTTTCATGCGTTTTCGCACGTTTTCACGCGTTTTCGTATGTTTTCGCGCTTTTTCGCCTAAGTTTTCTGTGCAGAAGCGTTCTGCAGCGGAGAACAAGCAAGCAATCAAGCAAAGATACAAATGAAGCTAATAAAAGCGTGTAAAAGGTGAAGTGAAGTATAATTAGATAGATTTTTTAATTATCTATTTAATATCAGAGCGTTTTTTTAAAATTTTTCTTTGTTTGAGAGAAAAACACAAATCTGCAATTGCTTTATTATCACGAGTGCAACAAGAATAGTACAGTTTCTCACAGTGAGTGCGACGCGAGAAAAAGATGGGACCGGCTGTTAAGGCGGAACAGAGTTCGCCGGGTCAGCTAGTCTATATATATAAAAGAAAGTCGTGTTAGTTACACTATTTATAACTCAAGAACGGCTGTACCGATTTGGCTGAAAATTGGTGAGCAGGAAGCTTAGAGGCAGGAGACGGACATAGGATACTGTTTATCGCGTTCGACAGCGTTTCTGTGTGAGAACGCACGTTTTTGCACGTTTTCGCGTGATTTCGCGGGTTTTCGCACCTTTTCGAGGGTTTTCGCACGTTTTCATGCGTTTTCGCATGTTTTCACGCGTTTTCGTATGTTTTCACGCCTTTTCACCTAAGTTTTCTGTGCAGAAGCGTTCTGCAGCGGAGAACAAGCAAGCAATCAAGCAAAGATACAAATGAAGCTAATAAAAGCGTGTTAAAAAGTGAAGTGAAGTATAATTAACAATGCCGCGACCAAGACGATCGAATCTTTCCCGACAAAGCCGTAATGCAAGAAGGATACGAAACATTGCTAATGAAAGGACTGAAGAAGAACAACAAATTGCACGTGAAGAGCGCCGCGTTAGCATGGCTCGACTTCCTGCTTCTCAATCACAAGAGCAACGTGAGGCAGCCCGTGAAACGGCTCGGTTGGCAATGCAAAATCGTCGAGCGAATTTTTTATTTGTATTTTCTAATAAACAATTTAACTTAATAAATTCCAAAATCTGCTTATTTATTGCCTTTAACAGCCGGTCCCTATGATTACAGACTTGTATTTCTCTCTTAAACAAAAATCAATTTATAAAAACGCTCTGCTACGTAATAGATTTTTTAATTATCTATTTAATATCAGAGCGTTTTTTTAATTCTTCTTTGTTTGAGAGAAAAACACAAATCTGCAATTGCTTTATTATCACGAGTGCAACAAGGATAGTGCAGTTTCTCACAGAGAGTGCGACGCCAGAAAAAATGGGACCGGCTGTTAAGGCGGAACAGAGTTCGCCGGGTCAGCTAGTTATACATATATTTTAGTCTATCATGACGAGCGTAAACAGGCGAATAGAATAATATACGTATTGTGATATGTTAGATAAGTATTTTTTGAGTATTTTTTTAAATTTTTAGTGATTCGTATTTAACGGACATTTTGAATGAAGTAGTCCACCACCCAAGGTCACGCAGCGCTCACCCTGCTTACGAGCTCTCGGGAGTTACAATATACGTTAAAAGCTAATATAATGCAGGTGTATATATAGTATATACTACTCTCTCTCTCTCTCTCTCTCTCTCTCTCTCTCTCTCTCTCTCTCTCTCTCTCTCGGCGCTTCAAGTGTTAACCTCCCCTCATAGGGTATCAATTAACAGACGAGGGAAACTCACATGTGTCGCCCGAATAGCTTTCTCATCCCTTATACATGGACTCTTCTCAATAAAACGTAGAAGGACGTGTATCCACGAGATGTGTAAAACTACTTATTAGACTTTTATCCGCGAGGCGCAGTTCGTTTACCTTATGGAACATCAAGCTCGGAGCGGAGCGGAATTCAATTCCCACCTCTCCTTTCAGCTCCGCCCTGGCAGCGCCCACTCACCTCCTGCGCCGCCTAATGCCCTTCTCAGCTACGCAAATCAATAGCTCAACCCGTTAATTTATTCATTAAAACCTCCTGTTGAACTCCAGATCCCGCGGGTCTGCTGCTGAAGTGAGAAACCCTGAGGGAAATATCTTGCGCGATGCATGTGGTTTCAGTGCTAGTGGAGGCACGCGACCCGCAGCGAAAGCTACATATTTAAAGATGTGAGGATGTACTTACACGTAAGAGTCATTTGAGCATCGATTATCACGCATGAGCTGAAGAGTAAACGCACTGAGAGTTTGGTTTGCGATCACTCAGCAAGATCAAAGCTCAGGAAGGTAAATTACGTGTGTATACATTCTTGAGTGAGGATATTCGTCAGAGCATTTCGATGTTAGTGTGAACTAAAATTCTCATAAATACGAACAGTGCATCGCATGAGACAATAATAATAATAATAATAATAATAATAATAATAATAATAATAATAATAATAATATAATGTAATATTGATGTTATTCTTGAAGCCATAAAACAGATTGAGAACATCTATTGCAGCTACAGCGTCTTCCAACGGGCACTGAGTTCAAATCGGAACGAGGACGGATTTTAGAGACTACATTGCTTAGTCGAATTCAACGATTATCTGGAGGAGAATTCTAGCTGCGGAATGAACTGATCGGTACTTTTCAATGGTTTCTCCGATCAATTCCAGACGAATACAGGAGCAGTTCCTAAATGAACGTGCCACGGATCGTTCACTATCTTTCCCTATTCGTCTTCTCATCCCCCCTTACATACACCAACTTACACTTGCTTACATACCGGGAGCGGTAGCTCAGTGCATCAACTGATGTCACTGCAGCGCCTCTGACCGTGAGGTTCTAGGTCCCACTCCCCACGGCGGCAGGATTTTCGACACTAGCTTTTCAGCTGTGTCGAATTCAGTCACTGTCTGGAGGAGAATTCTAGCTCTGATCGGTAGTTTTCCGTGGTTTCTTCGATCGACACCAGGCGAATGCCGGAGCAGTACCCTACCAAACGGGCCACGGACCGCGCGCGATCTTTCCTTCCTCTTCCTTGTTCTATCCTCTCCCCTTACACACACAACAAACATGCACTACACTACCACATGTTCCGGGAGACCGGTCGGGAGCTTAGAGCTTGTCCCGGCTGGAGCGGTGCCCCGCTGGTGGGAGAGACCTGGTTAGGGGGAAACCCTACTTGCCGACGGTAGGTCGACGCCGGACCTCGCCATCCAGCGGGGGAAGATCACCGCCATCTCCCGAGAAAAGAACATGCACTACACTAACGGGACTAATGACCAAAGCAGTTGACGTGCCCAGAAACACGAAAAAATCAACCAATCAATCAACTTATTTACATGCACTAATTACTCGTATCACACAATCATATTACATCAATCACTTAGGAAGTTCGAATATGTCCCGGCTCTGGCGGTGCCCCGCTGGAGGAGATATCAGGAAAGGGAAAACTTCAAAGTCCGTCGTGTAGGGGGATACCGGCTCTAACCTTCTAGTGGGGGATGAACACTCCCACCTCCCGGTTATAACATGCACTAAACTCACTTGACTGACAACAGTGTTTGAGGTGCCAGGAAACACGAAATACTCACTGACTGAAATATATACATAATGAAGAAAACTGAAAGTTCAATATGGGACAAATCGGGAACCGTGGCCCCTAAAAATTTTGAGGGTAAAGTATTTAATTTTCGTAAATGTTTTCAATATTTGCTTTCCCCCTTTTTATCTAAAAATTTGGGGAATTATTATTTATACATTTTGTGAAGATGTTCAAAAGGTATTTGATAAAACTATAAATGGATCATGATGAAATCAATCGAATTGATTGATAGTATCATTAAAGAAATTATTTCATTCTTCTTGAAGTATGTTTTATTTAATTACTTGGAAAGTGCGTCATACGTAAATAAAAAACTCTTTAATGGAAAAGATGTCCTAGAAGTGTAGGTGTACCTCTCTTGATTTAGGTTGCTCACAAATGTGATAATGGTTCATTTGATTACATGAATACAATGATGATTTTTCGAAAGGATACTATAGTGATTGTAACAGAGTTAACCAACTGCAATTAAACACTGCGTCCGCATACTCAGTACTCTCACTCGAATACTTCTTTGACTGTAGAGTGACATAACGGCCGACCATGCTCCCTCATACAAACAATAATATATGGTCATGTAACCATTTATCTATAAAAACGAGACGCCACTTTGAATCGGGCGCGCAGGAAAGAGAATCGAGAGTCAGACGAACGGTTCTGGTGAACGAGTCGCGAGTCGCGCAGAGCAAGAGGAAACGCGAGTCATAGAGGCAGTGGGTAGAGAGAGCTGATATGGCGCGCATGGGAAAGGTAACGTGTATCAGTTACTACAGTGTTATCGGTGAACATCGATGAATATATGTGCGGAGAATTAGTGATAAGAGATTGAATAACAACTAAATGCAGTGGATAGGAATATTGAATCGAAGGAATTGTGATCTGAACGTCTGCTAGTGATAAATAATGCAATGAAGATGGAAGCATGTGGCGGGCGAATGCGCGTGGGCCATCAGCCATGGATATACCACTAGATGAACAATTTTGAGAAAACGCATCGTCGTAATAATACTGAATTCTTACGACAACATCGAAAACGTGTGACTGGACAGCAAAATACTGGAGTCGGAGTGGCAACCACGCAGACAAGCCGGCGGCAGCGTGAGGGGCCCCACCACACCGTGGCGTGAAGGCTTCGAATAAAGGCAGCTGTGTTTCTGCGCCAAGAGATTGGGAAATACAAGATGAGTAACCGAACATATAATAGTCATGTAATTCAAGTGAATCCAATATAGCCACGCTGATCAGAGAGTATATTAAGGGATAGGGCGCGTCAATGAACCATCACGTAGATAGGAGAATGAAGTGTAGGTTATACACGTACAATGTTAGCAATGGCTGCAATAATAACTACAGAAGTAATTAGCGAAAGATTCATGGGCTATCACCAGATATTTGATTATGGGAGCTCCCGAATAATTCAGTGTAATCTAGGAATATAGTTAAGAACAGATGTTGATTTATATCGATGTAGTATTACTTAAGGTTGAAGATTCATGTATTTACTGGTATCAGATTTTCTTTATGCTTATTTCTCTTTGACGAATAAATGTGTGATTACAAAGTGGCAAATTGGTGATTAACGAACTGTATAAAAGAAAAAAAGATAGCAAAAATCCACAGCCAACATCTTCCTTATAAAGGCGCTCCCCCCTAAAAGAATCTCTTGTCCCTTTATCATTTTAGAAACAGCAAATATTGCTATTAAAATTCAATATGTGGTCACTGCCTCAATCGATGTGGATTCCCAATTGGGAAAGTGAGGTAAGTACAGTCACAATATATATATATATATATATATATATATATATATATATATATATATATATATATATATTCGTGTTCTCTGCCTGTAATGTGTTTTGTTAATGTTGTGTTAATGTACTTTGTCATGTGTATCTCTGGGTCTCTTCAATTTAAAATAATGTAGAAGGAAAAAATCACATTTTTTACCCTTTAACCGTAACTCCTATATTCTTCAGATTTAACTCTTCTTTACTGACACAGTATATCATAACACACTGAATGAATGTCTGAACGAACAAAGAGGAAAGTGAAAAATAACTTCAAGCATGGACGTTCCATAATCCACCTGTAACAACGTTCAGCCGCGTGCTTTTTACTTTCTCGTATATAAGGAGTATACGTATATAAGGAGTAATATACGTAGTATAGAGAAAGTTATGCAATGCTGCTGAAAATCGGTTTCGAGATTTCATCGGAAATACACGTTTTGGAGTCCCCGGAAGCCGAAAAAGTGTTGTTTTATTTTTTTTTCCAAAACTTTCGTCCGTCCGTCCGTCTGTCCGTCCGTCTGTCCGTCTCTCCGTCCGTGTGTGAACACTACTAGCACCTAAACCACACGTACGATCTTTTCCAAATTGAAGAAACCTCGGTCCATCCAGAACTTGTTAAAGCTGTAAAAGTTTTGAAAACATTCTTAAAAATTTGGGGATTCATTACATGAAAGCCCCGGATGTTTTCAAAATTTTCTCAATAACAGCTCCAATTTTTTCTTTAAATTTCTTGCGAGAATAGTGTCAAATACTTATAAAGGATTTTTCCTTCAAATGAAATTTGTTGTCCATAAACAGTTGTTTCATTACGTCCATGTAGATTGTTTTGGATATTTTAGTAGATTTAGAAGAAAATTACAGTAATGATCTAATAAACCAAGCACATTTAATAAACGCTGGAAAGTTTTGCAATAAGTTCTATTACTGTCATTTTGTCATTTATCGCAGCAAGTAAAATTTGAACTCTCATGAGACATTCGGCAAGGGGAGCTTAACCAAGTACCCCGATTTCGATATGCTGCCTGACAAGGAGTCGTCGAAGTACGTCGAAACAGGTAAGCTAATGACACCAACTCAGGACATTGCGTGAAGAAGTAACGACGACATAGAAACCGATATCGGCAGCGTGGGAGGACAGGTTGAGATCTCCGGAATTGGCGGTGCTTCACCGGAGTGATTAAACTTACAAGGTTCGAGAAGGAAATCAAGAGGGCAGGGGTCGTGAGAGTGACGAAGGTTATACAGGCGAGAGCGGCGATGAAAGTTTCAGGAGGTATCGTTCTGGGAGACAGGTTGACGTGCGCAGGCGTTCTCGACACCGGCAGTAGAATGGCTTCGGCCCATCTGACGGCCTGCTTTGAAGCGGTCAAAATATTAGCGAAGAGTAAGCGTTTGCCTTCTGTAGGATAGTCGCTTTGCCACAATGAGTGTGATCTTTGCAACATTCATAGAATACGTATATTATAGTATGTTATGAGTAGTACGTATTGTAGCAGAGAGAAAGCTGCAAAATCGTTGTGGAGAGTTTGATAAATGCTTTCAGAGAGCCACTGATACAGAAAATTGTTTTGAAGGTCTGCTTGTGTGTCCAACCGTCTGTAAGGGACCTGAGCGTCTAATCCATGATTCAGATTTTTTCTGAAAGTTGATATTGCTTGATTTTCAGTCCAAATTCAAGGCCTCCAGGAATTTGATGAGGATATTTTAATAATTTGGAGAACTTTGTATAAAGCCTGAAGTACATTTCTAAAATTTGCATGTCATCGAAAATTGAAGATTCTATTCTCCCACGCTCTATTTGATAAAGATAGTTTTTCAAGAACTGGCGGAATATTTAGTAAGATAAAAGTGTCAACATTGTTTTATTACGTAAATTTTACAAATAGTTCGAGGAAGTGGGTTCTTTTCTTGCACTAGTTAAATACTTTGATTCATGAGAGTATTCAAAATTATAGTTATTCTCTCGAATAATGGTTATGAAACTGGGGACTAGAAATGAAACAAACTTAACGTCATCTAATCAAAACTCTTGCGACAGAATTAATTTAAAAAAGAAGATATTTTACAACAAAATTGTAATCTAAAAAATCCTCAGTTCTCATTATTCATTTTTCGGGAACTGACTAGCGTTGTAATATTAAATGGACCTTTTGACATTTAATTTTGACATTTGGATAGCAAATTTACATCAAACTAATAATAAAATAATGTATCCACTTTATTACAATGTGTTGTATATTTAACTTTTGTATATATATTTAACTTTTAAAATAGCGACATTTCGGATGTCAGAAACATGTCGACACTCGAATGTCAGAAACGAACAAATAAATATGAAATAATATGCAAATAATAACTTACGTAGCATCCAACTTCTTGGAATCACGATCGGGAGCAGTGGCTCAGTGCATCAACTGATGTCACTGTCTCTGACCGGGAGGTCCTAGGTTCGAGTCCCGACGGCCGAAGGATTTTCGACACTAGCTTTTCAGTTAGGTCGAACTAAACTACTACACATGCCGAGAGACCACAACTACACTACTATACATGCCGGGAGACCGGTCGGAGAGTTAGAACTTGTCCCGGCTGGGGCGGTGCCCCGCTGATGGGAGATTCCTGGTTTGGGAAAGCCTCGTTAGCCGACGGTAGGTCGGTGCCGAATATGGCCATCCAGTGGGAGAGACCACCGTCACCTCCCAAGCAAAACACGCACATCACTTACGGGAGTAATGACCATAGTATTTGACACGCCTGGAATCACAATCAGTCAACTGGAATCACGTCTATTACGTTCACGAAGCGCAGGAAATTCGAAGCGGGCTACTATGTTTGTCGCCAAATTACACAAAAATACTCATATTTTCCAAACATTCAACTTGACGTAATTTGGTGTTCTGTTTTTATGAACACGTTTCATTAAGAAAAAAATATATCTTTACAATTGTAGTTGTAGAAACATGTCGAAAATTTTATTTTGTTTTAATTTTCGAAAAAAAAATAAAACATTTCTACAAACATAAGACGTGGACCATTCTCTTAAATGTTCATGTTATCCAACAACAAGATTTAATCAAAAACGATCGACCGATTTTTTTGAAAATTTGGAGAATGTCCCAGGAGCTTCGTGTTAGGTACCCCCCCCCCAAAAAAAGAAAATATTGTTTTCAAATTTAAGGGTCTACGACATTAGCCAGATCAATTAGCAAATGTCAATTTTGGAGAAACTTGAACGGCTTAGCCCATGAACGGTTTAACGGCTTGTACTGTTCAAAGGCAGATGGGCAGGCGGACGGTTTGCCGTCAATTGATATTTGGGTATCAAAGACCCACAAAACATGGATTTATCTGCCACACGAGTTAGAGGATTTGTTTCTAAATTTAGCAACTGGATGTATCCACATTTTTGTTACCAAGGCCCTGTAATAAGTTTTTCTGTCGAAAATTCGTCGTTTTCTACGTCACATTATAAAACATTCTCCCTAATGTGTAAGCGGTAGCGAGAAAGTAAAAATTACACAAGTCATCGTAGAGGTTTGTGAATTTGTAAAATTTCACCTTCGTATTCAACCAGGAAGCTATTTTACTTGTTCGCTACCGCCTACACAGTAAAGAGAAAGTTACGTAATGCTGTGCAAAAAAAAAAAACGGCGAATTTTCGGCAGGAAATCTCTTATTAGAAGGCCCTCGTAACGAATAAGTGGATAAATCCAGTTGCTAAGTTTAGAAAAAGCATCCTCTAACACGTAGTGTAACCAGAATCCGTTTTGTGGGTCCTTGATAATGAAAAATCGAATGACGGCAAAACGTCTGTCTGTCCCTCCTGTCCTGTGAACAATGCTAGCGGCAAAATTGTTCTGCGGATTTTCTGCAAAATTGATAATCCCCAATCGATCTTGATGTTGCGCCCCCTTGAATTTGAAAGCGATATTTTAATTTTGGGGGTACTTTACCTGAAGCTCCTGGATATTTTCAAAATTTTCGAAAAAATGGTTCCATCGTTTTTTATTAAATATTGTTGTTGGATAGCGTGCAGAAGTTTAACAGAATAGTTAAGGTCTCATTTTCGTTGAAAACTGATTTTTTTTAAATTACAAGAATTCAAGAATTATAAAATTAATGATAGATATTTTTTCCCTTAATGAAATTTGTTTCCCTTAAAGAATTTTATTTTTTGAGAATATAGGGTAAACCTAGCGCCCAATTCATAAATTCCTTACCTTGAAGTTGTGTCGCAGCATTACGGCGAAGTTTCTAATATTTTATTCTTTTAGTTTTTATTCTGTCCACATTCTGTTTTTAGGGTAGTTTAAAGATTGTTTGTATTTATTTAAATTACATTTATCTCATCTCATAATACAGTTTTCAATCACCGCGCTTTTTCTTGAAAGTTTGTTTACCAGAATTATGCTATTAAAATTGTTGTTTTATCGTGAGCACGTTATTCGATATTTTCACCTTAAGTCTTTGATTCTAGTTTTCTTACATCTCTTCTTTGAACGCGTGACTGTGTCTCTTATATTTTTCAAATAATGCTTACCATTTATTAAGGATTTTGATTTCCAAGTTAGAACTGTAGTGATTTACAGTTGTCGAGTGTTTGTTGTGGCCTAAGGTTTCGATACTAGAACACTCCAGAGGGGTATTGCGTGGCACGGCACACACGTGAGAGAAGGGGGTTGCCATGAGAGGGGGATGCGGATGGAGGCAAGGGGTGGCTTGCGCGATGAGGCATTTCCAAGGTCGAGCCTTGATGCATAGAGGGAGAGTTTACCATGGGTGGGGATGCAGGAAAGTGTTGCATCCTGTCTATTGCTTGACTCTTTTTTAAAGGTTTCATTAACTTTTTAATATCCAGAAGCGTAGAACGCAATTTCTATCAATTTTCTTAAACTTTGTGGTAGTTGAGCTCATAGGTGTAACAGTGGGATAAAACTGCGGTTGGATGTCGTACGTAATGAATGAAAGAAATCTGCTATATTATTGTTACTGTGTCTGTATCATCCTCAGAATTACAGCATTGTCGTAAAATGAGATGTATGCGTAGAAGAAGGAATATGTGAAACTTTCCTGATTTATCTGTCCTCAATAAAATTCATTGCAATAAATTTACTCAAGAGAATCATGAGAGAAAAATCATTGAATTCACACCAGACTAGAAACATCGCTGGCCAATTGTGTTGCAAGATAAGGAAACTATCAATGGTAAACTTACAAAAGCGTTTGTACGTATATAGAAATGTCAATAGGTGCGAAGCGACTAGAAAGTGTTTGAGAGAAGATCCATAATCACAGGTGCTATCAAGATTTTTCTTTACGGGGGTATAAGTCAAGTTTACGTTATGTTCTGCAATTAAGAATGTTGCTTTTATGCTTAATTTGGAAGTGTTTATTTTTATTTGGTTGTGGCGACAGGACCCTCGTAGTAGCTCATCTCAGAAAAAGTATGAGATATAGTCAAACAACGGCAAAAATGTTACATTTTAATAAATTAAGTACATACACAAAAAACTAGTTTTCGTGAAATTTATCACACCATTAGTGTAATTTCTACAAGTAATAACAAAGAAAATTTTGGATTCATTTTTTAAAAGAAAGGAATGGTATAACTAATACCAATATCAACCATCAACCATTAAAAATTAAAAAGAAAACAAGAGGAGAAAAATATAAACAAGCTACTTTCTACCCAACGTTACTTGATTTATTTACTTTTACATTTACATGAATACAATTGTTGAAGCAATTTCAATTCACTTTTGACCACAGTTATTAACAATTCACCTTTCATTGAAGCATCTAGTGTAGTAGACCAAAAAAACAACAAAAAACAACAATAAAAACAAAAAAAACTATAGAACATATTTACTTTATTTGTAATAATGTGATAAATATGAATACGAAAATCAATGCAAAAATGGGAATAATGTAAAAACTTCACTCAAAAATGATAATTGAATAGTATATGTACTTGGATTTGTTTTGTTTCAAAAACCTGTGACGGTGTATTAATCTCATCAACATTGGGAGGGGATCCGTCAGTAATCCACTTTTAATAATAGTAAACACTTTCCTACCAGGGTACAGTAATCGTGTAGTGTTTGCAGACAGTGTTGTAGCGGTTAGACTGCTTTCCTTCCGCCGATGGGAGCGGGGTTCAGATCCCGATTCAAATATGTGGAATATACGTGGGGCAATGTAGGCTCTAGAGGTTCTCATGACTCCTCTACCTCACCTCCACTTCTCCGTTTTCATTAATGTTTTCCTCGTCATCACATATCCTTCATAATTGATACGTGCGAGGTATGACCTTAAGGTTTAGACACATAAAAAAGGAGATTCTTCTAAAATGACTACTTCTTTTAGTGCCATGTATCGGATGGTATGGGGTAAATTTATAAATTTCCTGAATGTTTATGAAATGAGAAGAGGAATATGTAGTATTTGCTGATTACTTACCACGTCACAAACATAATGTAAAAAATTAGCTTTTGAATTCAAAACGCAAGGCACTAAAAATATTCGTTGTCAAAATATCGTCATAGAATATCATAACCTGAACGTAGGACTATTGCTTTCTGTAAATCAAATTTACAAGTAAAATGTTTTACGATGTTACGTAAAGTCACAACACAGCAAAGACTAAAACTGCAAGAGAGAATGCAATTGGAGGATTCGAAAGTGTGCCCTTAAACGAATAAAATGTACTTCTTTTAAAATATAGCTTTGTGTCTCGATTACGAAACAACTTTCACCGGGAGAGACGGCTCAGGGCATCAACTGATGTCACTGCAGTTCCTCTGACGGGGGGGGGTCTTAGGTTCGAGTCCGAACGGTGGCATGATTTTCGACATTAGCTTGTCAGCTAGGTCGAATTCAGTTGCTTTCTGGAGGACAATTCTAGCGGCTGGCTACTCTGACCGGTAGTTTTCCGTGATTTCCCCGCTCAACATCAGGCAAATGCAATCCAATCCTCACCCCTTACACAAACTTACACTAACATGCACTACTCTACCACACATGCCGGGAGACCGGCCGGGGGCTAAGAGCTTGTCCTGGCTAGGGCGGTGCCCCGCTGGTGGGAGATACCCGGTTGGAAAAAAACCGCAAGCCAACGGTATGTCGGCGCCGGATCTCGCCATACACCAGAGAAAAACAACCACCACCTCCCGAGCAAAAACACGCACTACACTTCGGGACGATTGACCTCAGTAGTTGACGCGCCTGGAATCAATCACGAAACAAAATCTTTACACATATATTGCGATCATAATACTTTCAATGTAAAACGTTAATGAGTAATATATGAAGAGCTTTGCAAAATAAAATAGAACTTCAGTAATCACGGAAGTCTTAATCGGAGCGCTGAGATGGAGGAAAACTCTGCAGAGGAATTAAAGATCATTAAATTAATCAGAAAATATCCATTCGTATTTTATCGATTTCAGTACAAGAAACGACACACTTGTCAAAAATATTTTATGTTCAGTCCTTTTTAAAATGGTAAGTTTATCTGAAGCTGATAGGTGCTGACAATTCCTAAAATGTGCTTATTCAGAATAATAAGCTACGCTTATTCAACATTGACGTCCTCGTCATTTCCCGCAGATCACTATATTATGTTATCTCGAAAATCTCACATTATTTGATCATCTAACATTGTTGCCTGTACAATGACATAGAAAGCCATTAAAGTCACTACGTTCTCATATTTCGCTCCAACGTTTTACAAAAACAGTAGTTCCCTTGGCAAGTTATCTTTTCCAGGTGTGCTTTACAACGTGCTCTTTAATTTTATTAAAATTAATTATTGATTGTTTATTTGTAGTTAATTGTTAATTAAATATGTATGAGGTTTTTTAACAAATGAGATTTTTAATTTACAGATTTTTAATTTAATAATTTTTAATTAAAAGACTTTTATTGGATTTTTTCTGTTGCATATGTGAACACATATTATAAAAATGGTATATTTTAATGTATCTATATTGATTTTATTAAGTGTCGTACTTGCAAAACGTCATTCAATAACAGTTATATTCCCGAATGTACAACTTGTTGCGCTATGATTATTATTATTATTATTATTATTATTATTATTATTATTATTATTATTATTATTATTATTATTATTATTATTATTATTATATTTCACGTCTCTCGTCTGGCGAGGTGCCATACAGCCGACACCGAACCTTTGGAGAACCAAGGTGCCTGCTTCGCTTGCAAACTCGGGCGGTCAGGATTCGACTGTGAAGTTAGGTGAAGTTATATCAATAAACACTTCCTCACAATTTCCGTGAAAACATGTCGACCCATATTATGTCTGGTCTCTTGGGTTTCGAACCTACGATCAATGGTTACTGAAACATTCCACAAAATCTTCCACCGTTTCATTTCCAGAACTGAATCCAACTTGAACTTGTAGTATGGAACCTCTTTCTCTACCGTCTCTGATTTCGCAGCCAGGGCCTGATGGACAACCGCAGCAACGTCTTTGTGCCGACTCGGGTATTCTGTTTGTGCCAATGCAGAACATCCGCACATTATCTGTTTGAGGGTTTCGTCGGGTGGATTGCAAAGGCGGCAGCGGTCCTCTACACTCATATCCCCAATCACATACATTTGGTAATAGCGAGTGGATGTTACTTCGTCCTGAATAGAAATGATGAAAAGTCTCAGCAAATAGGCCAGATTTTGTTAGCCTGGAGACTGAGGATGCCACGTTCACAGCCTTCCCATTGAGCGCCGCAGAAAACCTGCCGTGTAAACGCACCTGGGTCCACTCACTCAGCCTATCTTCTTTGGAGATACTCGGTCTCTGAGTCCGGAGTAAAATTCTTGTTCGTGGCACAAATTTCTTCACGCACAACCGTCGTTTTCTTAAGGAAGTATTTGCGAAGATTGTTAATTTGATTCGCGCACAAGGACTCAAAATCCAGAAGACCTCTACCTCCTTCGTTGACACACCGCGCTGTGCCAGCGACCAGTTCACATCGTGCTCCGCACAGCTCAGAACGTTTCAATTTGACTCAGTGCAGTTGACTCAGTATCAGTGACTTTAACATTGCGTGTCGTACAGATAATTAAACGTTACAAGTGCAGCGAACCGAGCTAAAGTCGTGCTATTAATTTTTCAATATTAATAGCAGTTTTCAACCACCAAGCCCTGACCTAGGTTAGAGCATAGCGGCCATGGCGCTCCTGTACAACAAAGCCGATATGGACATCACCTACGAGCAACTCGAGGATCAACACATCCTCGCAGATTCATCAGGCAGCTCCTTCAATCACATCAATGGAACCACCCAGAACCTGCAGGCAACAAACCTCGAACATAGAAATGGTACTCCAGCCGCCGACCCAACACAAGGCTCCAGTAAGGTCAATCATACCAACGCGGCCAGCGGCCTGCCTCGCGGCCAAGCAAGCCACGACACCGCTAACATCAACGGCAGTGATAAGACCAGTAACAGTGTAAAAAGAGGTCACGGTGACAGTACCCCCCTAGGCGGACCATCAAAAAAACAACCCAGCAGTAGTGAATATAATGTGCCTATTAGCAATAGATATTCTCCTCTTGAAGAATATAGTGACCGTGACAAAAGATTCAACTACCTGGACGACCAAGAAACACACGAAGTCGAAAACATAAAAATTCCCCCTATATTTGTGAAAGACATTC
Organism: Teleogryllus occipitalis; assembly: GCA_011170035.1. Lineage (NCBI taxonomy): Eukaryota > Metazoa > Arthropoda > Insecta > Orthoptera > Gryllidae > Teleogryllus > Teleogryllus occipitalis. Next base: position 268,653 of record BLKR01001538.1, read on the forward strand.
CGAACATTAATCACTTCAACAAAGAGAAGCAAAATTACCACTCAATTCACCTCTGACATGGTAAACAACAAAATTGAGCTATCTTTCAAGTACATAGCGGACTTTAGAAAGGCCATCAAATATCTCTTAAGCACATCCAGACAATTCCATACCTATAAGGATCCCTTAAACAAGAAATTCTCAGTAGTTTTCGAAAACATTCACCAGTCAGTAACTCAGAAAGAGGTATACGAAGATTGTATCCAAAATATCCTTCACTGATCAGTGTCACAAGACTATACAAAGACAATATTCCCATTCCGGTTATTGCAGCAGAGTTCGACGGGCATCAAAGTATTGAGGAAGTGTCAAAAATTAATGCAATATGTAATCTGTGTGTCAAAACTGAAAAAAGACGTAAAACAAATGTGCCAATACAATGTTTAAGATGTCTGGACCTCGGCCATACAAGCAATAACTGCAATAATGAAATTGTATGTGCATTCTGTGCTAAAGACCATTACACGGCAAAATGCCCACAAAAAAACTTAACACCAACATGCCACAACTGCAAGGGCCCGCACCGTGCGGACATTCGGTCCGCAGAATGTAATTATTTTAAAAAAATTTCAGAGACCAACAAAAGCAATTCTAAAACTACTGCCCCCCCCAAGAAAATTCAAATAACAATACTTCCGCCCCTATACTCACAAATCGCAATTTTCCTAATCTTCGTTATAATCGAACCATACCTGTCTTTACGTATCAAGAAAACCCATACACAAACCAGCATAGCACTAAAAACACACACCAAAATGTAAATAATAACAACAACAATAACACAAAATCAATAATACACACTATAGTCAATAACATTACAAATTACTTAATGGACATAATGAATAGTATCATTCCAACCATAATAAACAGTATTCAAAATTCAATCACATCTTACTTTAATAACAATAATGCCCGAACAGTGTAATAAAGATTTAATCATACTAAACTGGAATGCTAATAACATCTCAAACAAAAAAAAATAAACTAAAATATTTCTTAAAAGATAAAGGAATACAAATCGCATGCATCACCGAAACGCACCTCAGTCCAGACAAGACATTTAAACTATCAGGATACAATGTAATAAGAAAAGACAGAGTAGATCAAAAAGGAGGAGGAGTTCTCATACTAATCGAAAAATCAATTCCGTATATACAATCTGACACACCTCACACTCCTTAGAAACCGTTGCTATTAAAATCCCAATAAACAATAGAATCACAACCATAATATCAGCATACAAACCACCCCATATTAAAATGAAAAACACCAACATAATTTCCCTTCAACAGAAAACCCCGATGATTATTCTAGGTGACTTAAATGCAAAACATACGGTGACTTAAATGCAAAACATACTAACTGGGGTTGCAGAGTTTCCAACAATGCAGGCTCTCAACTAATTAAAATAATAACAGACTTAAACCTAACTACACTTACGCCGTACGAACCAACCCATTTCCCACACGACAGCAGCAAACACCCAGACATATTAGATATAGCAATTACTAACACAAATACAGCTTATCATTCAACCCCAGTATTTGAGATGGGTTCAGACCATCTTCCGGTATTAATAACCACTAAAATAATACCTCCCCACATGCCCCAACTCAGAAACTGAACACCCAAAACATAAATTGGGAATCATTCAGGAAAATAGTGAGAGCCAAGACACCACAATTCAAAATATTAAACTCTCCCCTAGAAATTGACAAATCTGTCATGCAGATAAACGAAATAATAACAAACACAATAAAGCACTTGCAAGACAACAAACCCACATATTCTCTCATTCAGACAAAACCAAAACTACCCAAAGAAATAATAGAAATAATCGACACACGCAATAAAACTAGAAGGCTATGGAGCAAAAATAGAATTCCACAACTGAAAAAAGAGCTAAATCTCCTTAATCATATAACAAAAAAAGCAATTACTCTACACACCCAACAATCCTTCAACACCAAAATAGAATCACTAAGTACCTCAAATAAATCACTTTGGCACTTCTCAAAATGTCTTCAAAGCAAAAAAATAAATATGCCACCCCTCAACACGGCACAAGGTATAAAATATGCCCCACAAGACAAGGCAGAAGCACTAGCAGAACACTTCGCTCAAACATTCAAACCTAATAATACATCCGTACACTCAGACCACCAGGCAATAATTGATTCAAATAGAGCACCAAACTATGACGTCCCTCAGAGAATAAAATTCATTTCACCCTCCGAAGTTAAAAACCTCATAAAAAATTTGCCCAAAAGAAAAGCTCCTAGACACGACCTAATTAGCAACCAAATAGTAAAAAACTTGCCCACATCCACAATTGCACATATAAATAACATCTATAATTCATCACTCAGATTAGGCTATTTCCCACGTTCTTGGAAAATATCAAATATAATCCCGATCCCTAAACCAAACACTAATCATAGTCTTGCAGCGAATTATAGACCAATAAGTCTCCTACTAACTATTTCAAAAATATTTGAAACAATAATTTTAAAAAGACTCAATAATCACCTAACACAGTCAGAAGCTATCCCAAATCATCAATTTGGTTTCAGAAACCATATCTCAACTGCACACCAATTACTCAGGATAACTGAATATATTCACACTAGCTTTCAAGAAAAGAAACACACAATAGCAATACTCTTAGATGTATCTCAAGCTTTTGACAGAGTCTGGCACCCCGGATTAATCTCCAAACTCAAAACTATAGGAACACCTAAATACCTACTAAACATTATAACACAATTTATATCAGACAGATCTTCCACAGTAACCATAAATAATCATAGCTCCAAACCACGCACAATAGAAGCAGGACTTCCACAAGGCTCACCACTATCCCCAACGCTATTTAATCTTTACACAGCAGATATCCCCATCACACGTTACACAGAACTTGCACAGTTCGCCGACGATATGGCAATATTCATATCAAGTCGCACGTTGTCGTATAGCAGTACAAAAATTCAACAACATTTAAACAAAATAGATGAATGGGCAACAAAATGGAAAATCAAACTAAACCCGAACAAATCAAAATCAAAAATTTTTCTTTAAGACCATTCTCTGCTCCCCACCCATTACTATTAAACAATAGCATAATAAACTGGACACCATTGAATCAACCTATCAAATACTTAGGACTAAACCTCGATACAAAACTCAACTGGAAAAACCACATCAACATTAAAATACAACAGGCCAAAGTGAGATTAATCCAACTCAAACCATTACTGAATAAAAACTCCAAACTTTCATTAACAAATGCAATAACACTGTACAAAACCATCATAAGACCCATAATGCTATACGCATGTCCCATATGGACAAATGCCGCACCATCCAACGTAAAAAAAATACAAATAATACAGAACAGATTCCTCAGAACAATCACCAACGCCCCATGGTTCATTTCAAATCAACAACTCCACAGAGAATTAAACATGAAGTCAATCACCTATCAAATAGCACGCATATCCAATAATTTCTACTCCAACATAAACGCAATAGACCAACTAAAACAATACAATCTAGCCTCAACGAACAACACACAGACCAGAATAAACAATAGATACCCATTCGATTCATTCCGAAAAATATTCTCAAACATTTGTGAACAGTAGATACTCTCATGAGTAATCTACCCCAATGTAGTAGCAATAGTAGAATTAGGTTAAGTATAGTATTAAGTTAGTAGTAAGTCATCATTACATATGAAAGAGTGTAATACAGAACTATGTACAACCCAACAAGCAATAAATAAATTTAAAAAAAAAAAAAAAAACCTCCTTCGTTGCGAGGTGTGCATAGTCTTGCCACTTGTGTACCAATTTTAATTGTTTAATTTCATCTGGCAATGCGTTGTAAAGTAAAGTACATGTATTGTATGTGGATTTTTGGTAGTGTGCAGTTGATACTGACACTTGATGAACATGATTTCTACGACGTAAGATGTTATAAATATCAGTATTCCATGAAAATATGTTTCCACAGTTAAGTGAGTCAGTTTTGACAAATACTACAGATTCGTAAATAAATTGGCAAGGCAATGGTAAGATTCCAAGCTCAATGAAAAGAGGCTTGCAAGGATCACGTGGATGGCATTTTTTCATTATTCGGATAATTTCCTAATTCGGATAATAAGCTTCCCCAGAATATTATGTCATATCTCAGGCGAGAAGGTACATTTGCAAAATACACGCAACGAGCTGCATGAAGGCCGACAGAATTTGAAAGAATTCTGAATGCGTAACATAATGAGATTAACTTAGTGTTTAATTCTGTTATATGTACCCTCTCCCTCAGAAAAAATGTCGTTCAAAATTCTATCTTCCACACCGCGCCGACAAACTTGGACACCCCTCGGCCTGGGGGAGGGCAGGGGGAGGGACGCGTTGACCAATCGCTAGCAGGTAGAACCACAGTTGTCTGTGATTGGTGCATCATCCCAAGGGGCAGAAAGAACGCTGTCTCAGGGGGAGAGGGGCTAGTTCGTTTACGTACGAGACAGAAATATCGTCATATTTCCCTGCCGAAAGAGAGAGTTTGCCTGCGCGTACGCCACGACGAAAAAAATATTTCTAAGCGGGGGTTTCCGTCCAGAATGATTGTCTATAGACCAGTAAATATTTATCATTTTAGCAACAATTATTCTAACTTTTGGTAATCGATTTGTAACTCCTGACAAACTGCTATTTTGAGATATTCATTTCAGGCACAATTTGCGGAGCCTTCCCGGCCGTTCTAACGCATATTTCGAATTTGTTTATAAAATTATAAATTGTTGCAAAATTGTTAATTCGCTGTTTTTGGTTCTGGGACATCGGGAGACTCTCCCCCTTTAGATTTGCAAAATTTGGAAATTGTTTATAAATTTGCAATTGTTGCAAATTTTTTTATTGTCTAATCTGAATGGCGTTTAAATGTGATGCAAAATTCCGGAATCCGTTCGGTGCTATTATATCTCGTTCTCGAGATATATGTAATTGTTTATAAGAAATTAACATCTTAGTAGACCCCATTTGTTTGCGCTTAATTCATTCGCGCTAGCAGAATAGCGTGGGATGGGCATACTGAAAAAACAGTTCTCCAATGCCGTGCTTTTGCCTGCCACATACGCTTAAAATGCACTTGCTTGTAAACAAATTCTATGGCCAATTTAATTATGCTAAATTCGTATTTTTACGGCGAGTATGAGCATAACTTTTATTTGGTTTTTATATTCTCTTTTAAGTCCTACAATTTGCAAGTCGATATATTTATCAAATAGGAAAGAAATTGATTATAAAAAAAAATTTCAAGTTGCATTACGCCCAAACAATTGTTTCTGTTTTTCTATCAAAGGGATGTTGAGCAACCGAATAAATGTATTATTAATTTTTTTTAAGTCCCCTGTTAACACCGAGAGTCAGAAACTATTTGTTCCTCTTGTTTACCATTACCATTAAAAAATAGGGAAACATATTGCTTAGCTGTTTGCTATAAACTGCACTGGATTGGATGAATGTAGTGTTAAGGTTTTCAAATGCAGAAATATTCAATTTTGTGTTTTGAAAGATAACATGAGTAGAATCACACATCACAATATTTACACAAGTATAGAAATTTCTAAATAAACGTATATAAACTTTAAGTTAATATTTTCAAATTAATTTATCATTCCTTTCTAAAACTGTTAATTTGATGATTTCATTGTATAATATTCAAATCAGAGCTTTATGTGCTAAATCTACGCATTGTTAATACATATTTTTAAACAACATTAATATATTTAATATACATTTAAAAGGTTTTTAGATTGGCGAACGTTTCAATGAAATTTCATGAATTCCTAAATGCTTGAAAATAAATACTTGTAAAATTAAATTATTGTAGCGTGTAAAAATATAACAAACTCACGTATTTGGTAAAACGAGTGTATATTACTAAAAGAAAGCAAAACAGATGTTATAACAATTCAAAGAGATTTAGCGTTTGTTTACAGTTTAGTAAATATCAACGCTCTAGCATTTCCCAGTGAAAATACATAGAACGAACTTGGTGGTCAAGTGATATGACCTTCCCAACACAGACTACATTTCAGTATCGTCAGAGTTCGAAGGTGGTTTGTAGGCCGCCATTCTACGAATCTATCAAAACCTTGAATTTTGCACGACCATCTGTACAGGGAGAACGTAGCGATTTATTAAACGGAAACGGGCCATTCGAGGTATCTAATGTGCACTCTTTGAAAACGTTTAACCATTATAAACCATCCCTAAGAAAAATATCAAATAAACAATGTTAAAGGTCACCAGCTTAACATTGCCTTTACTATTTGAATGATTTCAACATCCCCAAAACCAACAGAAAACCCATGTTTTTACAGGTTATTATAAAACCAATTCAATAAATATAAGCATTTATTCACGTTATTATTTTTAAAACACTCAAATATCTACGATGTTATTTGATTCAAGTCTTCATCGAAGATCTGAGATTAAAAAAACTGATAAGCAGAGAAAATTAAAGTAATTTTGAGTGATTGATGAAGTTGAATGATCAAATGAAAAACAATGTTTCTTGCTTCATATAATGCTATCGTGTTTAACAGACATGTAAATACATGTGATACCTATTTAAACATCCAAACTAATGAAAATTTTCCAAATTGAAACCATCAATAAAACGTTGATTCATCAGCAAGGATTATATTATTAAATACTTTTTTGAGATTCATGTGCTCCTGTGTGAATAACATAGTAAACGTGATTCGTATGATCCAGTTTCTCAGGATAAAACAAAACCTGCTAGACACATACACTAAACTTAATAGTTGTCAAATAGTTATTTACGACATGAGTATCATAAGATATCTTATTACAATACGAAATTGGAGAATTATCAAACAAGACACTTCAGCCGAAATTGTTAACCAATTGAATATTGTAATATAATGTTACCATTTGAATATCGTAGAAAGTAAGACGCAATTTGTCAAAATTCATATGAACTATAATTCTTCTTTAAATTTTACTCCTTATCCTGCGAAAGATGTGTGACAGTACTTATGTTAACAATTCTACTGCCATGAGTTTAATTAATTATTTTGCAGTACGCAAATTATTGTTTTTGGTTTTAAAGAAGCATGGATATAAAGAGTATCGGGGAAGGAAACGTCGAAAGTTTGAAAAAAGCTGTTTAAACAATTTTAATCATACTTTGTCTAATAAACTACATATATATTTTGAATGGCTGAGCTGCAATAAACACGCAAATGTTGGTTTGAAAATATGATTTCTACGCAAAACTTTGCATTCTAGAATCATGTAAACAGACCAGAAACATGTAACATGTTTATTATTAACAATATAAATAAATATATTAGTTCAGAAAAAATTAACCGAGAAATTAAAAAGGAGTCGAACGGTGAAAATTGGGTGCTTTTTTATTTCTAGGTTAATTTTTCTTTCTGATCAAATTTATTCATTTATTTTGTTAATCATAAACAATTTAGATATTAATGAAGTGTTTATATGTTTCTACAACGCAAATAGTTGCCTAGAAAACATATATCCAAACCAACTTTTGAATGTTTATTGCGGCTTAGCCATTTGGAATATCCGTGTAGTTTATTAGACAAAATAAGCTGAAAATTGTCTTAACAGCTATTTTTCGAAGATTCGACATTTCTTCCCCGAATATCCTGTATATAAAAGGCTTGATTTCTGTTGGTACGCGACGGAACGGCGTTCCGGTTCTTTGGTAATAATTATGAAATTATATTATATATAAATAGCTATTGCTATTATATTAATAATTAATTCGAGGCGCGTTACGGGGCCTAAGATTTTAAAAATAAAGGATATATGTATCATAATAACTCTTATGACGACACTGTTCTCAGTTACGTGAAGTTTTAATTTAGAGAATCAAAGTCTAAGTTTACTCACCTAAATAAAGTTTATCTTACTATACATACTATTTAGAAAGTGTTTTATGTTCAAAACAAGTGTTGCCTCAACAGCATATATTTTCACGTATTATTCGTAATTGTTATGCAATATTCAATACGGACTATGTGAACCTGCAAAAAAGAAACAAAAAAAAGACCTACTGCAGCAGAAAATATTTTCTACTCGTCGGGATTCGAACTCGGGTCTTTAAAGTTAACTCACCTGACACGGTTCCCCCTCACCACCAGGTACACGACAAGACTACCTCCTTTCCGATGCGAAAAGAAAGTAAAGCATTTGCAGTTTAAAAAAAACAGGGTGCTCAATTTATCTTAATA